>JANPWT010000245.1:19650958-19676523 GCA_024678245.1 Erythroxylum densum | reverse complement strand
AAGCTCACCCCCCTTCATTCCCATCCACAGGTGATGAGAAGAAGATCGGGTGAAAGAAAGTGAAGGTTTTTGTTTGTATGTGTACATATTGTATTGTTTTTAAGTTAGATTGTTGTTGAGAATTTTAGGAGTTGTGTATTTTTGTATATTCGGATTTTGATATTGATGTTGTATTATGGCTTAGAATGTCATTAAAGTTTGTAACAATTATTCATGATGGTAACGAGTTATGGATTTGTGTATGAGTTATGGATTTTGCATATGGAATTGGGATATACATTTGTGTATGGATATGGCATATATAATATGATTTGATTGTATTTGGATTCTAGACAGGAGGTCCGATGATTTTGATGATTGAGAATTATCGAAGTGCTATAGGTATATAAATGTGTTTGATTGTGTTGGGATTCCGGATAGGAGGTCCGATGATTGTGATGATTGTTTTGAAATATAGAAGTGCTTATTGTATATGAATATTGGTTTATAGCATGTGTAAGTTTTGATGACAAAACAAAAATAAGATTTTGTTTAAATGATGAGATATGAATGAATATGAAGAAGAAAATAAATTGAGATTGAGGGATTGATGATTTCTCATTGGAAGTGTTTTTGCTTTGATGATGATATAAAAAAAATTATACCGGTTGGAAATGGGTTTAGACCAGGAGTCTTTATAGTTTTCCAACGCTGAACGTTTGTTTTTTTTTAAATTATGCATTTTCGGATGTCGGAATTTGACCTTCAGTTTGTTTGAACCATTTTGTTTTCTTTGATCCCGAGTCATTTCGATTTTCTTTGGCTCCTTAAGCTTTCGTTTCCGCACGCTTTTTGATTCGATTTGTGTTTCGTTTGCTTTTGGCTCACTTTCTCTTTATGATCCGTTCTTTCGTTTCCACTACTTTGTTTTTCGATTTATATTTCCGAGATTGGGTTCCAGAAACGGGACCCAACAAAACTTATTATACAAAAGGATAATTTTAAGATAAATTAGATTTTAAATTCAAAATTTTGTGTAATTTTATAATATTAACTAGAATTATCAAAAATATTAACAACCTTATTGACATAAGTTAATGGGTTGATTTACAATTTTACACTACATTTACATAATTAAATTAATTAAATAAATAAGTACACGAAAGTGGTGGATACAGGGAGGCAGCCAAATAGTAATTCTTAGCTGCCCCAGGTCTATAATCCTAACAAAAGAGCAAGTTAGATTTTGCAAAGTCTGGTTTTACACGTGAAATTGAGACACCGAACGTAGGGCTTGTTGAGAATTATCAGTAATGATCTTCTGGTTGCTCTTCTCTCGTTGGGCTGATTGAGGACGGGAGCCCTTCACTTCATAAGAGGCTTTTTGCTATGTATATTTGTGCTGAATAAAAGTCAGTTGTGGAGATGAAGACGTATACGACATTGTTTTAGCTATGAGGGCTATGTAATGAAGATGCTTGATATGGGTTTGTCTCCTGATTATCTGGACACTCAGAAAAGAGTATCCAACAATGGGGAAACGTGGAATCTTACCTAACTCACACGAGAAGGCTCCTACCAAATGCTATTCTAATCAAAAACTGTGCCTGGTGTAAATGAAATAATAGAAGATTCACAGCAAAAGGGAAAGACAAATATCAAATTGCAGATAGGATCATATCATCAATATATGCCACCACCTTATTTCCGCTGATAATAAGAAAGCAGATGGCATCTTTAATGCCTTGTTAAACAGCCCATCTGTCTTAATATTTTAGTTCCTCACTATTTGCCTTGTAGGATAAATACCATGAAATGATTTACTTCTTGTAATAGTTACACTATAGTAATAATTCATTCATTTTTTTAAAAAAAGTTAAAACTGCATTTTATGTTTTTGATGCATCTTTGATCAATCAGAATATGGTAGACACAGAGATGTCCTATGATCTCTTTCTTTTCAAATCGACAAGCCACATCAGGACAAACACTTCCTTAGTGATTGGCATTGGCATCACATGTGGTTCCTAAAAGTCCAAGGACCTGCCTCTGCATTGTTTCTGGCGGTGTGGTAATTCATTATTATATGCATCTCATAATGCCATCCTGAAGAAGGTAACACAAAGGAAGAATCACATGTTGTACCTGTCACTATGAGTTAAGTAGGGCCTTTTCAGGCAGCAAAGCTCTCACTCATAAGATTTAAAGCGGATTCATTCCTAAGAATCAAACTCAACTTTGATTAAGGAAGGAGGAGCCGTGCCACTGCCACTCCACTGGGTAATGTAATAATTTAAGAGCAAACACCGTGATCCACGAATTGACCTGAGTAGATCTGATGAACCTAACTATTAATTGGCTTTTATTTTTGCAAGTTGGACGACAATTATTGATAACCCACGTCTAGAAGAATGCATGTGTTAACTACAGCTCGTAGAACGTCTCCTCTGAAGGAAGATGCGTGATTTGGACATGTAAACAAATATACATTGATGAAAGCCTAGCCTCCTCTTGCTCTACCTATTCTTTTGATGAGTTGCTAATCCAGCTCACACTCAAAAGTGAGGGAAAAGATGTTTGACAAACTATCGCATGATGTAGATTTCTTCTCTTTTAATAGTCCATGCAAGGATTTACCACGCAATAACTTTCAGTAGGCAATTAAAAACTTGGCATTCGCAGAAACAATCCAATCTCGAGGATCTTGGACGTTTTCAGGTCATTTGCTTAAAGCTAAAGGTGCACTTTCATGCGAAGATCCTAAGGTTGTACTTGGAGAAAGCACTTAAACTTTGTGCATTGATAGATTTAAAGGTGACAAATCAAACGAAAGTGGCGTGGCCTTTCAAAGTAATTTGGATTGGTTGATGCTTTTGTGCTACTCCAAAATTAACCACTCTTTGGTGGCTTAAATTAATTGCAAAAACATGTGGATTAGTTTGGTATTGACGATGACCAAATAACTTATTTTATGAGGTTGGTTTATCAAAGTTTGCTTAACCTGCAATTTTTTTCCTTCTAAACCATCACCAAAACCAAATATCTTCTTGTCTCTACTCCTGTTTTTTTGCATTAATCAAATTCTTTGTCTCTTCATTCGCTCAAGAAACAAACTCAAAGCTACGAGTAAGGTTTAGGATTTCGGAACATTGGCTTTTGCTTTGATAATGACAATTTGTAGTAGCTATCGAGTGGCTACTGAATTCACCTGAAACACCATCGCATTGGAGTCAGTCACCAAATCAAGCTGTGAAATTCCTCTCCACCGCACTGCTTTAAGTTCAAGATAAGGCGTTTTCTGTAAGAGGAACATCTCTGACAGGGAAAGGTTACTAGAAAGTAACAAGTGTTGAGGAAAGCTAGAGTTTTGAGGCAATCTGTTCCGTGAAAGAAAGACAGGATAGCAGAAGTCAAAAGACTTTCATCTCTCAGCTTTCTTCTCTTTCTGGATTAAAAAAGAAAAAGAAAAACACCCTTTTCAGCCAATTCCTTGCTTCCCTAACCCTCCCCTTCTCTTCTGTAACGGAGATGCTTTGAGGTAAACAGCGTTTGTCATCTGACTTCTGTCTCTTCTTATTTTTAAAATGTTTTTTGGGTTTTAGCTTCTGATGACTGGCAATCTGGAATTTCTATGTCTATACAGATATACGCACCCGCATCTAAACCATTTCTAGTGAATAATGCGTGCCCTTAAGCTCTTGGATAAATTCAAGAGCACCCAAGTTCACGCCTTGAGCTCCACAGATACTAGTACTGGGTCAAGAAGCAAACTTTCTAAATCCAAATTGACTAGCTATGATTCAGTAGCTAGATTTCTGCTTCCTTATGGCCTCCCTTCAACTGAGCTCCTTGAACCCCCCATAGAGCCTCACCTAAAGCCCATATATTATGCGGAGTCCTTAGCTGACCTTTATTGCAAGCTTGCTAATTGCCCACAATCGGGAAAATCCTTGTTATTTATTGAGCAATACTCGGTTTTGCGTGGGCTAGGTGATCCTAAGTTGCTCAGAAAGTGCCTCTGTGCTGCGAGGAAATATGCTAGTGATGTGCACTCAAAGGTAGTGCTATCTGCTTGGTTAAGGTTTGAGAAGAGGGAAGATGAGTTAATTGGTGTGTCATCAATGGATTGTTGTGGCTACATTCTTGAATGTCCGAAGGCTGCTTTGGTTTCTGGGTTTGATTCTAATTCAGTTGACAATGGTTGCCAATGTAGTCAAGATCACTCGGAGGTGGTTAATGCAATGACCTTGACGAGAAATGAGCCCCTAAGTTTAAAGGATAATGGTGAAGTTACATTTTGCATTAATGATGAGGTGGTTCATTGTCAGAGACTCAAAATTGCTGCTCTTTCGAGCCCTTTAAATGCAATGTTATATGGTAGTTTTGCTGAGTCAAGGAGGGATTCCATAGACTTTTCTAAGGATGGAATATCTGTGGAGGGCATGAGAGCAGTGGAAGTTTATAGTAGGACTAGGAGAGTCGATTTCTTCCATCCCAAGATTGTATTGGAATTACTTTCATTTGCAAATAGGTTTTGTTGTGAGGAGATGAAATCTACTTGTGATGTTCATTTAGCTTCACTAGTCTGCAGTATTGAGGAAGCATTGGTACTTATTGATTACGGTTTTGAAGAGAGGGCAAATCTCCTTTTGGCTTCTTGTTTACAAGTTTTATTGAGAGAGCTCCCAATGTCTTTGTATAATCAAAAAATTATGGAAGTCTTCTGTAGCTATGAGGCTGGGGAGAGATTTGCCACGCTGGGGAGCTCTTCATTCTTGCTTTATTATTTCCTAAGCCAGGTGGCTATGGAAGAGAATATATTATCCAACATCACACTGGTGTTGTTGGAGAGAATGCAAGTATTTGCGACAGAAAAGTGGCAGAAGACACTTGTTTTACATCGGCTTGGCTGTGTCTTGCTTGACAGACAGGATTACAAGCACGCACAACTTTGTTTTGAAGCAGCTGCTCGGGAAGGACATTCTTATTCATTAGCTGGAGTTGCAAGGACCAAATTCAAACAGGGTGAACAATATTCAGCTTTTAGGTTAATAAATTCTCTTATATTTGAGCATAAACCACTTGGCTGGATGTATCAAGAGAGATCTTTGTATGGTGTTGGACGAGAGAAGATAACAGACTTGAATACTGCCACTGAATTAGATCCAACACTGTCATTCCCATATAAATATAGAGCTGTTAAAAAGCTTGAAGAGAGAGAGATCAGATCAGCCATCTCAGAGATTGATAGAATTATTGGATTCAAGCTCTCTCCTGATTGCCTCGAATTAAGGGCTTGGTTTTTCATTGCAGTTGAGGATTATCAAAATTCTGTTAGAGATATTCGAGCAATGTTAACTATGGAACCCAAATATAAGATGTTCCATGGGAAGATAAGTGCTACTCAGTTGATTGAGCTTCTCAGCCAACATCTTCAGCAGGAGAATCTGGCTGACTGCTGGATGCGACTATATGAGAGATGGTCATCTGTAGATGACATTGGCTCTGTAGCAGTAATACATCAGATGCTGGAAAATGACCCTGGGAACAGCCTGTTACAGTTTCGACAATCTTTGCTGCTTCTGCGGTAATTATCATAATATTGCTTTTATGAATCATCTTATTGAATTTGTTCTAGTCTTCAGAATTGGCCAGACTCCCAAATTCCTTTGATGTTATTGTGGTTAGGGTTAGAAATTAGCATGTTCATCCTAAATGATGAAATACTAAAATTTGATTTCAGTGCATAGTTCACTGCTGCAAGGATTCTAAATTGGTAGGCTCTGTTAAGGAATCTACAATGGCCATGTAGGATTGTAATTTCTACTTTCTGAATAGCACCAAGCATTTTCTAGTCAATAACCGGGAGTAGTCTAAATATCAATGTTTTAGGTTGAATTGTCAGAAGGCAGCAATGCGTTGTTTGCGATTGGCTAGAAATAACTCGTTTACTGAGCATGAGAGGCTGGTTTATGAAGGATGGATTCTATATGATACTGGCCATCGTGAAGAAGCTCTTGCAAGAGCTGAAAAATCGATTTCAATCCAGCGGTCATTTGAAGCTTTCTTCCTTAAAGCATATACATTGGCTGATACAAATCTGGATCCTCAAACTTCATCTGATGTAATCCAACTCTTGGAGGAAGCTCTTAGATGCCCTTCAGATGGTCTCAGGAAAGGACAAGTAAGGAGTAATTATACCTGGTGCTTTATGTTAAGGTCAAATATGCTTGATGTTTCTGTTTGATCTTATATTTTTATATTTTTAGGCATTGAATAACTTAGGGAGTATTTATGTCGATTGTGGTAAGCTGGACAAGGCCGCAGACTGCTACATGAATGCTTTAAAGATCAAGCATACTAGAGCGCATCAAGGATTGGCTCGTGTCTGTCATTTAAAGAATCAAAGAAAAGCTGCATTTGATGAAATGACCAAGCTGATAGAGAAGGCATATAATAATGCTTCAGCATATGAGAAACGGTCTGAATATTGTGATCGTGATATGGCAAAGAATGATCTTGACACGGCAACGCAATTGGATCCGTTAAGAACGTATCCATATCGATATAGAGCAGCTGGTAATTGTCAACAACCCTTACTTCACCACCTCCCCTCTCTCCGATAATGAATAATATTTTTCAGAATGTTTTACATTCTGCTTCTATACGTATCTGAAAACATATTGACATGCAAGGTTAGGGAGATTGCTCTATTTACGTCTTTTATCTGCAGGTGGTGCTGGTATAAAGGACTTTGCATTGTTAAAAGTATCTAATATGGACAGTAAGAACGCTTAAGAAATGGGTAAGAATGCTTAAGAAATGGGTTTTAACAAGGTTAAGGATACTGGCTGGTGTTGTGATTTTCAGGCAAGCAGTCATTACTTATGTCTTTTCTCTTTCCATTTGTTTAGCAACGTTCTTCTGGACCATCAGAAATGGAACAAGAAAGTCTTGTTTTATCATTGATCTAAATGGAGCAAGAAGCCATCTTGACAGTGTTGTGCGATCTTCAAGTGTTCTTCAACCATATTTTACTGCATAATTTCTTCTTAAGGATTGCAACTGCTTAGGAAGTAATCTTAGTTTGAGTTAGAACATGACAGCTTTTGATTGATTTATTTCTTAATTTTTAATCGCAGTTTGATTTTAATGCTGTAAATTACCAAATAAGGATGACTGCTGATATGGGTTTAATATGTTTCACTCTTTGTTTAATGTGGGTTTTCCTGGGATAACAGTAACCCTGTCCTTTTTCAGATCTAACTAAATCAACACAGGGAACCCAATTAGGGGCTTTTTATTTCTAATTTAGTCTGTGTCCACCAAGTTTACATTAATTCAAATCATGAGAAATGTACTGTTAAGATCTGACATTTCTTTATGGATCTTTTGGGTTGCTGTAAAATGGAGAGTAAATACATGGATTCCTTCGGCATCTAAGGTGTCATCTCTGTCATTAAGGATAATTTCTTAAACCTGTTATGATCCTATTTCTGTTTTTATTTCCTTAAAACTTTTTTTATCTTCTAATTTCTTTTCCTGTGGAAACAAAACTTTGACTAAAACAGAAGATGCAATGTTTTCAGTGCTGATGGATGACCAAAGGGAAAATGAAGCTGTAGAAGAGCTGACAAAGGCGATAGCATTTAAGCCTGAAATGCTTATGCTCCATCTTCGAGCGGCATTTTATGAGTCCATGGGAGACCTCAAATCTTCTCTTCAAGATTGTGAAGCGGCTCTGTGCCTGGATCCAAACCATGCAGACACACTTGATCTTTATAGTAGAACAAAGGTCCGAGCTACTCATCAGCAGAAAATTTGAGACATACCTTCCTAATTGTGATGAAGTCTGAGCACTAAACTGCTGGTTTCAAGGGAAACAACAGCGCGGAATCTGTATGAACTTTTCGTGTATCTCAAACACATTTAGCATTTACCTTGAACGAGCACGAATTTGTTTTAGTTTGTTCAGGGTAGGGAGAAGAGGAAGTGCAAGAATGCAGTCAAGGACTATGCATGATGTTTTGCACTGTGAAGTTGATGAAGGCAGAAGGAATGCTTTGAATAGCCTACACTGTGTACAATTTATAGTAAAGCAGGTTATGAATGGACAGGCTCAGTCATTCGGTCAGTGGTAAGAAATTCAGGTGAAAGAGGTTCCCATAAATACTCTTTGAAATGGCATAGATTTCCGATTTACTGTCACATTAGGAACAGATATTTTCTTCCCTTCTTCCTGTTAATCTTGTACATGAACAAAGTTCAATAAAGGAACTCTTCTTGTTTCTGCATGGTAGTTTTCTTCTATACTATAAGCAAGCAGAACCTAGAGGTGATTTGGGCCAGAAAATGTTGAGACATTCCAGCTCTCTATTAACTTAATGTAGTCTTGAGATTTACGTACCTGACCACAGCAAGGCTCTGCTTCAATGTTTTCTTTTGAATCCCCACATGTATCATGCTTGACAGAGTTTATGCCCGAACCGAAACAGAAGCCTACTTGTTTGTTGTTCCTGATTCAAGCGGAAAGAGTTATTGGTATAACCAAGGCTTCCCACTACTCCCTAAGTATGACTAGGGTGGCAGGTGTTGGAAGGGGAAAGCAGTCATTGACTCAAATTGTCTTCCATACTAGTTTCGACAAAGCATGTGTTTATTTGATTTGTACAGCCGATTTAACAATTTTCAAGGAACAGAAAGCCATTTTATGGCATTCCAATTGCTATGCTTGAGCTTACACAGCGAGCCATGTCGTCTGCTTCCTTTTAACTGCGATAAATGTGAATTCAAAGTCATCCATTTTAAACTGTGGGGTAATGATGGATTAATCAGCACTCGCAGCCAAGCCAAACATTTTATAGAAGATCTCAATCAAATTCTGTTTAACGAGCAATCATGTGAGTTAAGAGGCTTAAAATGATACATTTTCCTTTTTAATATTTTATTCTTAAATATACTAAGCAATTGTTTAGGATGCAAACGGAGGTGTTAAAGAAAAAGAAGGAAGGTGTTAGTAGTTGAGGAATTGTGAACTGTTTCGTCAAGTATCTATGGAATAAAAGTTACAAAAAGTGTGTCAAAATCAAAACCTGTATCTCTCTCAAGTATCTATGGAACAGATATTGCTACTTAGGGTTACACAGGCTCTTCTATGATATCTTTTTCAATAAACCATCGGAAAGACTACAAATGCAATGCAAGCAACAAAACTCTAGAAAGAAAGCTGCATCTGATAATAATTGAGTATAGATCAACTTTACAAGTTCAAATATCAATTAATCAAGAGGAAGTTACTCTTGGCAGCACTGAGAAGAGAATCAGAAACAAGTCCAGAAATGTATCAAAATTCTTTCAATCAGAATGAAGTTGGATTTCTAAAAAATCCCATCAGCATAGCCTAGTTTTGGTAAATAAAGAACAGACATCGAAAAAGCCAAACTGGACAAATAACAAGGACAACAAAGTTCAACAACTCCAGAAGGATTGAAAGACCAAACCGCCAAAAAACACTCAATCACACTTGTCAAAATTCAACATTGCCTACAGTCCCTGGTTAGGTTAATCTTGGTAACCCGGTACGGTATTATAATGAAGATTAGAGATCAATAAAATGAAGATTACTACAAATGTATCACAATCTATAATAACACCAATAATGGATAGATACACATTTTGTTATAAAGCAAAGCTCAAAGGAAGCAGGTTGGCCAACTATTATTATCATCTTTCAACGTGTCAGCTTAAGAATGTGAAATAACAACACAAACAATGTCCTGTAATCCATCCATCCATTAAAACATCATTTCCGATTTCAAGAACAGAAAAAAAAATGATTAATCATAGTGGGAAATTTGAAAAACAAAAGTGAAAATCATGAGAGAGGGGCACAAGAACAGGTAGGACACCTGACCAGACCGTTCTCGTTGCAGACCGTGCAGGTCTTGAACCCCATTTTTTCTATATACAACTTATGACTACCGCTACACTCCTCGCAGAGAACAAACCGATAACCGCCGCACACGTCGCAAACCCCAGGCTCCGCCGGCGGCAGCCCGTCGACGAACTTCTTCAGCTCGCCGCACTCGTGTAACTGCCGAATCTCCTCTGCGCCGCCCATGTACCTCCCTCCGATGAACACCCTCGGTAGATTCAACTTGGTTTGACCACCGCCGCCAAAGATCTGGTGCAGCTCACTTAGGAAGGCGGAATCCATAGAGAGATCTCGCTCGTCGATAGAGACGCGGAACCCACGGAGAATGGATCGGACAGCTCTGCAGTCCTCGAATGTTGAGCGGACGACTCTTAGGCTGGTAAAGTAGACGACAATTCGTTTGTCGGCGCCAGGAATTAGTATCGAAGGAGTTGGAGCTGGGGCTGGGGCTGGGGTTGGTGTTGTTTTATCATTAACGGGCTCGGGTAGGGGTCTGAAGCCAGCATGCAGGGGGCGAGGGGACGACCAGTAACGGACGATTGAGTTGGCGGCGCGTACACGGTGGAAAATGGAGGACTTTTTGGGGGTTGGGGAGTGATCCTCTGTGCAAAGGTGTTGAATATCCTTGAAGCTTGAGAAGGAGAAGGGGGAAGAAGCGGAGGTGGAGGTGGAGGTGGAGGAGGAGGATGGGGTGGAGGTGTCGTGAATTTTGACTGTTGATTTAACCCACGGCCGCCACATTGAGTGTGGGTTGGAATCAATTTACAAGAGACAATGGAGGGTGTTGTCTGTTGTGTTTGTTCAATTGTTTTTTCTCTTATTCGGGGAGGTCTGGTATATTTTCAGATTCGGAATGAAGATTATCAGATTAGCAAGAGAGAACACAAAAGGAGGGTAGAGTGTTTGGACGGTTGGTTAAGGTGGTTGAGGAGCGTAATTTTCTTTTTTTTTTAAAAAAAATTTTTTAAAATGATATAAGAAGAGGGAGAGAGGTATTGTGTCTCTAGATAGATGGGATAATTTTAGCTAATAGTAGATGAGAGGTCCCGGTTTGGGGATCAGAACAGATGGTGGTGATGGTGAGGAGGTGGAAGTGGGTGTGGGTGTGGGACTCCCTTTTCCTTTTTTTCAAATTATTATTTTCTCCAATTTACTTTCTACCTGTTTCCTTTGGCTTTGGCCTCCATGTTCGCCAATGGTATTCTTGGTTGTCAATCATTTCAATCAAACAGATCCACTTAATAAGTATATATTATATATGTTTGTTTATTAGTCATACATTCACTATGCCAGTTTCTAGGCATTCGGAGAAGGTCTGTTTAAGCCGAAAGAGTTGTTAAAGGATCTCTTTTTAATATTTTGAAGTTGGGGCTATCACTAACACTAATGTTTGATAATTGTGTTTTATTTAATAAATCCTCTAAAAGAAATGGATATGGACTTAAGTTACTGCACAAAGTGCTGAAGACAAGGCGTGTTTGTTGGATCAGTGTAAGAGCAGAACTAGGTTGGGTCCAAAAGGCAAAGGTTAAAATCAAGTGGATTCTGAAAAGTTTCACGTGACTTGGACAAAAGGCAAGAGCAAGAGGATTCCACAATTTGACGTAACATACAAATTACAATACAAACACCTTCTCCCTACATTCCACTGCCAAAGATTGTCCCTAACACTAATCTTCAAGTCAGTTGCTTTACTTCAAAGCTGGCTTCCAGACTTTTTACCTTTCGCTCATGGTTCGTATTTGTTGACTTTGCCCAATACCCAAATACCCAAAACCATCGTTTTTATGAAATCCAATGATTTAGTAGGTTTTCTAGAATTTAAATTCGACAAAACCAGCTCATTTTTACAGGATCATATCTCTTATTTCAGTTATGATATTCTTATCATATTTTATTAAATTTTATTCATATGTTTACGTGAACTCTAAATAAGTATATAGAGAAAATTTAACATAATAGAGTAACTGAAATAGAAAAATTGATGTGACTTTCATGGGACTTCATATTTGGCTATATCCCCATGTACGGACTGCTAGTAAATAACATTATACCTAGATTTTTCAGCTTATTTGTATAGTGTTCATGAAGATGGCCATTATTTCCATGATCATGTAATGACAAATAAATCATCAATTTTTATCTCGTATTCCTACTTTTCATAAGGATTAACACGATACTTACTTGTTAAAACTCCAAACCTTCAAATATCCAGAAGCCCTAATTTTCATGCAATCACGTACTTCATCTTATAGATGGTTTGGGTCAGGTTTTCAGGAGGCAAAGGAAGTAGATAACAAAGTAGGAGTGATAGAAGATTAGGAAAAGCAAAATTTAATTTTGGTGAATATTTGACGAAAAACTCTATATACAAGAAAGAAACTTAAAGAAGATAGCTACGAAGAAGATAATTAGGACAGACAATAGTACTTAGTCTTTCAACTTTAAAAGAACATAACTTAGTCATCATCATCACACTCAGTCCGAAGTCCTGCAGTAAAGCGGGATCTGAAGAGGTCAGATAATACGCATTCTTACCCTTACATAGTAGAGAGGCTATTTCTTGTAAACTCACATGCAGATATGACAAGAAAATCATGATGTAGGGAAAAAAATACGAAAATTTTAAGTAAATAGAATTACAATACAAGACAATAAGGATATACTTGATGGTTGACCAAATCTGCTATTACCTTACACCTTGTAAAGATTGGCTCTTTTGTTGCTATTTGCATTAGGAGTCTTCACTGCGCGACCTTAAGGATGCGACAATTCTACGATTTTAGGCGTCCATCGCAAGAATCTTCCTCTAACTACAACTGACCTACAGCCTAGCCAAAAACTTACTACTCGCGGTACTTCCTATGCAGTAAGTATGAAACGCGAGGATTCTAAATGATGTCGTTTACTGTTATCCTGTCCCGCCAGACTTTCCTAATTCTAGCAACTGCTTCAGTAATGGCCAACTCTTGACATATCTTTCTTGATCACTTTCCTCCAAGTCTTGTAAGGCCCGTCTCTCCTCCTCTTGTATCCACTAAGGTTTATTATCTCACAACGTCGTACCGAAGCATTAAAGGGCCTCCTACGCACATGCCCAAACCACCTAAGCATTTTCTCTCTTAACTTGTTTGCAATACTAACCACCTATAGTCTGGCTCCCACTACCTGATTCCGTACCCAATTCCTGATGGTAATGTCACACATCTATCTAAACATACGCATTTCTATTACCAATAATTGTCGCGTATGCCTACGTTTAGTAGGTCAACATTTTGCCTCATATAACATGATAGATCGAATTACCAATATATAGAACTTCCCTTTTAGTTTTACAAGGACCTTTTTATCACATAAAATACCTGAGGTACTCTGCTATTTGATCCACCCAGACCTAATACGATGTAATATATCATCATCGATATTTTCATCTTTCTGAATGACAGATCTGAGATATTTTAAACTCAATTTATGTGATACGATGTCAGTGTCAATCGTTACTGCCGCCTCTTGTACCATCTGATTACCTAAAAAGTTACATTTTAAATACTCCGTCTTAAACCTACTCATTTTAAAACTTTGTTCATTCTAAAACTTTTCGATTCTAACCCTTTTCTCTAACAAAATCAGAAAGCTTCACTTAACTAAGTGCACTTGTCACTTATGAAACTTCTATACCTTTAGACTAGTTATCAATTAACTAGTTCAATCCTCTCCTTATTTTTTTCCAATTTACCTCTAAATTTCACAATCATTATCTCAAAAATTCTGAAGTCGACTCTCAAATTTTTCTTCGATATCATTATCTTGTTGGGCAGATACTTGAGGTTAAAGATAAAAGATAATTGTGATACAAAGAAAGAGGCAACCCCAAAACACCAATATGAAAGAACATTAAGAAAAGAATATAGTTTGCGGTCAACCCATGAAACTGTTGTGATAAAGAATCCTCACGTGATCATTTGATGAAACGGTAAAGAGCAAGCCATAGCATTGGGTATGAAATACAATTGACAGTGAGTTTTCCATAGGATTTATCTCATCATCATAGCATTGGGTATGAACCTGTGACTGAAATCATGAACATACAACCTAGCTGAAGTAAATAGATACTAGAGGAATATCAATGTCATTGTCCTCGTCATCCTCGCAGGCCACAACAACATCAAAGTGGCGACGGTATGAAGGCAATTCTAATTTGGCTACTTCCCTAGCCAGATCCACCATTTTCCTGTCCATTCTCTCTCTGTGTCGAGGGAACATGCTATTGAAAAGTAGGCAACTACCACACGAGATGCTGTAGGCATTAAGGCCCTTATCCTTGAGCCATTGGATAAGTTCCCGCAGTGTAGGATTATCTCTTAGAATCCACCGATCCCAAACAGTCCAGCTCATGTCACGATGCTTTATGACCTTGGGTGGGACTGGCTCAGCCATGGAGAACAAGGGAAGTGCTAAGTTGGCAAAAGTATTTCGATAATCCTCCAGCTTATGTCTGCCGTCTAGAACCTTGTACAACTCCAGGCACACAAGACCCGTGGCCATGGCTGTGGAGGTTGCAATAGCAGGAATAATTCTTCCTGCAATGAACTTGGCTTTCAGCTTATCAACCTCAGGAATACTGTAGTTCCTTGCTCTCATGTTCGCAAGTGCAGCTATCAGATCCATATGGTAGTTTGTATCATCATCCTGCATGCCCCGTAGAAACAAGTTATTTGAACTTGAATAAACTCAAGGTTGTCAATTTCAAGTAGCATGCTTGATTACATGGCCCCTAAGAAGCATTTTTAAGTGTCTCTATCTAGATTAGGAATTGACTATATAACTATATATAAAAGGGAATGAAAACATATATATTCAATCAGCTACACCACTAAAATCAAGTCGGAAGCAAATACTTGGCAACAAGGACCTAGGAACATTCATGATTAAAAAAAAAGGAAACAAGAATGGACCTTCTCGAACTGAATTGGCTTCATTCTAAACCCAGTTGGTAAATTCCGCCTGCACTTCTCCAATTTCATGATTAGTTCCCTGATAATAACTGCCTCATCCCCAGAAGCAGTAGACAGAGTAGTGGCCTTCTCATCTGTAACAATTTTTGCATCCTTTCTGGGCTCAAATTCAGGCACTATCACCTTCTCAACAGCCTCAGCAAACATCGTAGGATTCTTAACCCAATCAGGGATAGGAATCCCAAATGTCTCTGCTCGCAATATGGATGCAGCCATAGCATATTGGAGATGACTAGGATCAGCAACGGAAAATTGAAGTGCATGTGGAAATCGCTTTGGTGCTGACCAGAATGGAGTACCAGTACTAGTCACAGCGTCTTCAGGGAATGTGTAAGTCAGTTGCTTAACACGATTAGCAAAATAATCTTCAAACCTGAATATACAAAAGACAATAACTTCAGAGTTTTGATCAAAGAGCATTATACAGGTAACAAAAGATAAAGGTGCATTACTTTAACCGAGCCCACGTAATACAATCCTGAAATGTCTCGCATTTTTCCTTGTCCAGGCACTCAAGAACACGTTCCAAGTTATCCTTTGCCTGAGCATCACCTGCATTGGTCATTGAAGCAGCATACTCAGAGGGATTTGATAAGTAAGCATTCGCCTCTGCTGGAGTTTTCTCAAGCAAGCCCTCAAACTCAGATCGAGCCCATGTCAGGCAGTGGTCAATATTGTGCGGGAATGAATGTACAGTACACATGGGTGCTTGTTTCTCGGGTGGATCTCTTGAAGCACCATAATTTTCAGTTAGGTGAGGAATTACCATCTGGGTGTTGCATTTTGCACCAAGAGTTCCTGACTCAAGAAGTGGCTTCTGGAAGTACAAGCACCTCTGATCAACATATAGTCTTGCATTAACATTGTCCAAAGCATTTATCGCAACAATTAAATTCTCCCAGAAAGCATCATCAAATACATTCTCAGTTTCAGGTCCAACTCGGTTCTGCAAGGCTTCAATATTAAGATGAGGGTTAATAGATATAGCCGCAGAGGCAGCTACAGTGGATTTGGCCTGACCAATGTTCCAGTCACGGAAAAGAAACTGCCTACTGAGGTTACTCTTCTCTATAACATCATCATCAGTTACTGTAAGCTTTCCTTTGCCACATGAGACCCCCATAAGTGCTATATTTTTTAAGAATTCACAACCAAGTGCACCAGAACCAACAACAAACACCTTAGCATCTTCCAATTTCTTCTGGAGCTTGGATCCAAAAACAGAGATTTGTGCATCATATCGAGAATTTACTGGCCTGAGATCACTGGGATCCACATTCTCTGTAGGAAGTGATTCCACAGAGTCAAAATAAAAAAACTGCAATAGTAAAAAGAGGAAGGTCAGCTTACCAAAACAACCAATCAATTTCCACTAATGCAGAACAAGTCACGATGTAAACAAATTCAGCTGCACAAAATCAGTAGTATTGGATGCGTGATTAACAATATTGTCCAAAATAAGCTCTATTTTGAGAAGCTAATAAGGAGGAGAATATTTGATTAAGCATATGAAACTGCGTTTATGAAGCATACTGTGATAATGCTCAACAGGATTGAAGACACAACTATTACAAACCTGAAAGAGAGGATGAAACTTTCCAGAGCATGCCTTAACAACCTCCTGACCCACAATACCACCGAACATAGCCGCCATTGGATTCAGTACAGCTCTGGCGCCAAAGGCAAAGTGCCGTAGAAGTTTTGGGTTAATGTCTTCTACTCTCCCATCTCCCAAGCTTTCATTAATGTTACAAGCCAGAGATATCACCTTATGAGCATCCTCTTCTGAACCAGAAACAGGGAAGCGACTGAACTCTGTGACAAATTTATCCAGTGCTTGGAATGCTATGTGTAGAAGAGGTGGACGGTCAAACTTGGAGAAATCACCCAATAGAAAGTCACCAGGATTTTTTAGAGCTTCACTCAATGGCTTAAAGTTCAGAATCTTAGGCTGTTTCACCTGGGTAACAATTCCACCCTTCTGATAGGTGCCAAAGTTTGTGGTATCCTCCTCAAGTATAAATGAATAAGGCCTAGCACTTTTAATCTTCCTTGGCTTTCCATCATTCAGTTCTGTCATCCCATGGACTTCAGAGAAAACAACAAGATCACCATCTTGAAACTCGAGTCTTTCATCATCAACACATGACACAAGTGCAATGTTGTCATTGCTGATTGATGCAATTATACCAGTGTGTGGCTCCTCACCATCAACATCAAAAACAGTAAATTCCGGTCCAAAGTCGCAAAATATAGAACCAAAAAGGCCTCTAACTTCAGCCTTAATAAAAGAAATAGGAGGCTGATGACTATGGCAGTAGTTATCAAACTCAATAGCTTTTTCAAGACCGATATCAGTAAATACAACAGCCTGTAACCAAAAATAAAAAATTTAATTGTTTTATGTCAGTGCATTAAGTACAGTGTGTATATAGTGCAAAGGAAGGTCCAAAGTCGCAAAATATAGAGCCAAAATGGCCTCTAACTTCAGCCTTAATAAAAGATATTGGAGGTTGATGATTATGGCAGTAGTTATCGAACTCAATAGCTTTTCCAATACTGATATCAGTAAATACAATGGTCTATAACACAAAATTATATTGTTTCATGTAACTGCAATAAGTACAGTGTGTATATAATGCAAAGGAACCCATCCAGTAATAGCATAACACCATATGGTCGGGATATTTATAATTCTAACCCCACATAGGTCAACTTTCACTTTAGAAGCATATTACATCACCAAAAGAGTAGCATCCTTAACTATATCTCCATTGCGTTGTTTCCCTCAATAACTATTTCTCCATTGTGTTGTTTCCCTAATGATTTGTTATTTTTTCCAAAGTTTTCCCTCCACAAATTATGCTTGAGATAGTCCGATGTAATGAAAAGTACCCTGTTTCATATACCAGAATACTAGTAGCATCGAAAAGTGGCATTACAACAATGGAAGCCCTTCATGGTGGCAAATACAAGGGGTCTCTACTATGCAAGGCATTTGATGCAGCTGTTACACTTTGACACTAAGAATCTTAAGCATACAAAAGCAACTTTCTTTTGTTGTCCAATGATTTGTTAAGACCGTGGGTAAAAGAAAAGGCAGATGCATCTCTGTCGAGAAATTTGGGCATCCTTTAAAATTTGATTAAAGAAAAGCCAAACACCCTGCTCATTTCAAGAATACTGGCTTGAATATAAACAGAACGCAGTACCTGGAAATTAGAAAGTTGGTCTTTAGTCAATCCCGTAGTTAAAGTAGAAATGACCACTGCATTGTTGAGCTCCTGCAACTTCTGGACAGACGCCAGCGCCCTATTCTTACCAACATCATTCTCTGTGAAAACAAAATTACTAGATAAATCCCACAACTCCACAGCTCCTTCATCATGCAGTGTAACGGACTTAACACCTGCAAGAATTAGGTTCTTCGCTGCAGCAACATCAAACAATTAAAACCCTATTAGAAGACTGCATGTCAATCAGAACAAGGATAAATTCAGTGAAAATTAGCAGTACTTCATTATTGCAATAAAGCAAAGAGGTTTTTCAACCCCAACTCTCTCTTACCATATGCACTCTATTACCCCCGCCCTTGCCAAATGACCAACCAAAAGAACATATATTATGGCAGCAGAAAACAAATCAACAAAGGAGCTATAGGTCATACAATTTCACTGGATCATTGACTAGCCAGCAACCGCCAAAATGCAACTAAAGGGTTCTGTTCTGTTTTGTGATTATACTCACCAATCTCAGCACCCAAACCCTGCATCCCCGATACAAGGACATTTGAAGAAAAAAGCCGGCGCATGGTCTCGCGGCCGTACACTGCGAGCTGTCGGCTGTGGAGATCCTCATCTATGTAAGTCTGATTCTCATCCCCAAGACCCATGGTCACCGATCCTCCACCAGTACAACCAAGAGAGCGGTTACTATCACTGCTGGTTCTGATAATTTTCGTACCGTTAGTATTGCTGCTGTTATTAGCCGTTGTTTCCAAGGGACGATCAATCCGATGCTTCTTAATAGATGAAGAATCTTCAACCTTGCTCTCTTCTTCAACAGGTCGCTTTCTAGGAAGCATAAAGTGCAGCAAACTGCGACAAAACCCTATAGAAATTAGCGCAGCCATGAATAAATATAAACTCCGATTAGCAAACATTAATCAGAGAAACATCGGTACCACGAAAACCGCGAGCAGTAACCCTAACCCTAACCCTAAAAGCCTGAGCATGATTCCAAGCTAAAGATTCCAAGCAAGAAAAAGAATGATGAACAATCCAAGTAACACATAGAATGAGGGACAAAGAAACGTACCGATAGAGTCTAGTCGATTAAGAGAAGAATGGAATCTGAGAGATCGCCAGAAATGGGTTGTTTGGTTGCTAAGGAACTAGAAATAGTTTCGGGAATGAAGGAGAAAATTACAAGGAAAGCGAGAGAAGAAAAAGGGTTTTTATGGATTTGCAGAAGTACCCCTGAAAGGCTTAGGGTTTTGGGTTGACGTTTGGAAATGTACGTGTAGTGTACGCTGGAAACGCCATAATTTTGGTCCTGAATTAGAAACCTGAACCTGACTAGGGATTGGAAGAGGTGAGTGGGGCCCGGGTGGGAGAGGAATTGGGTTCTTGCCTCTGGTTCTTAATGGATTGGAGGTATTACTTTTAAGATTCGCCAAAACGCTTGATTCGTAGGTAATTGATCATCCATAATACATGACTTTTGCCAAGTTTAGGCTTATGGGATGTGATCATTTCAAATTTATGAAGTTTTTTGGAAAAAGGGGGAAAAATTATGTTCTGCATATTCGATTCCCGCACCATTTGATGCGTCGGATTAGATTGCACTTGCATTAATTAGTATGAGATTTATGAGTAACTAAAAAAAATTGTAGAGACTCAATTCAAGACTTCAGCCTATAAATTTTAGTCCTTTTAGGGAGTCATCTACCAACTAGATCGCATTCCTCTTCAATTAGTCAAACCACTTTTTAAGAGTTTCATATGTTCTGCTGTTATTTTAATTAGAAAGAATATGATTTTGACCATTGAATAAAGTTGATTTTTAGACATGAAAATAAATTTTAGGTGATTACTTGAGAATTTAAGAAAATGAACCTACTCACCTAAATACTATGAAGAAAATGTTATTTTAAAATAAATAGACTTAGAGTGTGCTTGTTTGGGGATAATAGGATAAAAGATATGGGTATGGAATCAAACTTAACGGTTGGTATCAACCTATCATTACGGAGGTATCATTTTGATTCCCTGATTTTTGGCAATACTCCATTCCTCTGGTAATCCAGAGGAATGAGAGTCATTGTTATGGTTTTTGTCACAAATTTTGCCCGCGACTGATCATCTCCACTGTCACTCTAAGCTTTTCTCGTTACCTTTCTCTTCCGTGAGAACCAGAAACCATCCTTGCAGCATACAGCCGAAACCAAAAAGTAGCAGTAGCACTGGTAATTTTCTTCCTTTATTTCTTCTTCAATTTTTTTAATCCATATAATTGCATATTTCTCTACACCACGCTACTTTTCTTCGTCTAAACTAGTCGACTCTCACCTAACAACTAATCTTTCTACCTCTCTTCGAAGACCCAGATCCTTATAAACGTTTTACATAAATGACGCATCATATTCAACAAGCACACCAGTATAAATTTTTAAATATTAAACTCAAATATATAAATGATTGGGACTAGTTAAAAACCCAACATTTGACCTTTGAAATCTCATCTTCGTCTTAAGTGTTCTAGTTAATTAGTTATATCTTTAAAGATTTTTGGGAGCAGTCCCAGTTGCTGTATGAGTTGCGTAGGTCTGGGTAAAGTTTATATTCCCTTTTTATGGTGTTACATTTGCTTTCTTCTTCAAATTTGCTGCAGTTGGGTTGTTTTATGAACTGGATTGAACTTGAATTCATTGTTTATATCAAACGGGTACATGTATAGTTTTACAAAGCTTACAAGAATGGATTCCATTGTATGCTTACTTGAAATCAAGGCAACTAAGTAGAAGGATAACGAGAAAGTAAACAAGTTCTGCTATTTAATCTAATAAACTGATGGTGGGGTTGAATGGGATATCTAGTTGAAAGAAAACTCAGTGGCATTTATTACGTGATTTGGGTTATTTGCAAATGCAATTCCATTGTTGAGAAAGAGGAAAGAAAGATGCGATATTTCTAGAGAAGCAGCATCTGGAAAATAAGTTTACAAATAGAAATTTTCTGTTCAAAAGTTGTCGTGAAGCTAGCCTTTTGGGATCCCAGTTCTTTAGGGGCAAAGTGGAACTCAAGTTTGCATCAGAACAAATCTTGGCACTATTGTACTAATGTCCAGTAGAGTCAAATATTCTATGTAGTCATGAGATTATCCACATTTTGGAATCTTTCTCATTTATTCTTTTCTTTGTTTATTCTGTTAATTTCATACAAATATGTTCAACTGTGGCCTTGATAGAAATATGACTTAACTTTATGCAGTAATTTTAAATTTTCCTGCATCCTTAAATACTTTGTTTAGTTATTTCTAGACTTCTATACTATGTTTTCAAAAGCTCTAGTATACAATAGTGCCTTATCTTCTACTATACATCTCTGAAGCAGCTATTAGGAATTCAAGACACTATAAGTTCATAAATTTCTTTCTTTTTATGCCTTCTCTTAGTAAATGACAAGAATCAACTTAATGTTCCATTTTCTCTGAAGTTTTTTTGTACTTTAATCATTGGTTTTGGGTCCCTGTAATAGTGTAGTGATCATTGATTGCTATATAATAAGCAATAATGGAGGATTAGTTAGCTAGATAAACTGAGCAATACTTACACCTGATCGAGCTTTTTCAAAAGCATTGTTTACGTTCTGTTAAGCAAATAGTTACAGTACTGATATGAGGATAGTCAAACTGGAAGAAAAAAGGCAACTTTCAGATCATAAAGACAAAGGAATGACTCAAGAGTAACTTACTTTTTGCTGCAATTATTACGAACTGCAAGTAAGCAAAACTGGACTGCTTGGTGATAAGCTGCAGAGTAGATATTAGACAATGAAGAGAACTCTGTCTCTACCTCACACGGACACACACATCACTCCACTGCTATCTCTATCAAGCAAGATAGGTGAGTAGCAAGTGAAGAAAGAAGTACGTATGATTGGTTGCTAAAATGTGTCCTCACATGCAATGTTATGTTTATGAGATTTGTAGTACGTTTAATGGTTAAGATAGTGATATTTGGGTGTATAGCTTCATAATCCATATTTTTATTTTGTAAGCCTAGAAATGATTCTTGAGCATTCCTACAATGCGTGGCACCTCAACACTATTTGTTAAGATGAAGATCTAACAATCAATCTCTTCTTTTGTAATGAAAACTTGACTTTTATGCAACACATGTTATACTTTCAATGCTAATAAAGCTTTCTAACCATTGCTGCAACTATCCCAAATGTCATATGTTGGTCATAAATGGTAATTACCAAATGTCATACGTTGGTCATAAATGGTAACTACTAAAACTGAATAGACCTCTTCTTTTTCTCTCTTTTGTTTAAATCAAAAAGCATATCTTGACATAGTCATATGAATTGTTAACTAATAAAAAGTGTTGTTAAAGGAAATCCTTAACGTCTTCTCATTGTATCTCTATTACCTTCGCTTCTTGTTTTATCTCTTTTTCACTGCTGGTACCTAGCTTTTCAACATGCCTTATCTATATGTTGGACAATTATTTTCTAAATTTTTTAATGTAGATCAACATGACCGGCTCCCCTATTCGCAAACGACGACACAAACTAAAGAAAAGTTCTTACAAGAGAAAAAGACCTGTACCACTTCAGAGTACTATTGAGTCAAGGTTAGACAGTTTCACTGTTAAGTTTGAGTCTATTTGTGAACAAATGGCCTCACAATATGCAGTTGTTACAAATGCTTTGATTGAGGAGTCTAAATCTGATTCCCTAAGTAATGTGAAGATGCAAGAGCTCATCAATGAGCTTCTTAGTATTGGCATATCTGAAATGGATGTTGGTAAGGCTGCTGCGGTATTCTGTAATGATCTTGCTAAGGTTCATGTTTTGTTCGCTTGCCAAGTCATTTAAAAAAGTCTTTTGTACTTGGATTCCTCTATCAATCTTCTAGTTTATGAAGATGGATAAAGGAAGCATATTAATATTTTTGTAAGTATTATGAACTTATGATGTAATTGATGTTGCCTAACCAGGTTATTTTGTATTAGTTAGGTCTTTTGTAGTAGTGATGCAAACAATGTTGTAATTTTGTACCTGGTTATTTTGCATCAATTGAAGGCTTTTAGTTAAGGTATTCTGTATACGAAACATATTTTACATCATTTGCATTATCAGAGAAATATAAATTATATTAAACAATGTTACTTGATTTTACTATAGCAATGACATGGTGAATATTATGGTTATGTCGATAAATTATACAATATTTTGGATTATTAAATTATATTTTGAGAATATTATGTAACTAATGATATGTTGATGCAAAAAAATACTGGAGTATTTTTTTCTTCAAGAGCTATTGGAAGTGAAATACCGCAATATACTTGATTTTAAACATTCTGTCATTATAAATAGGGTGCATAAAATATAGTTAAAATTTGATATAAAACAAAAAAATTTAAAATTTTAATTTCTTTATATTTTTAACAAACCAACCACTATCAATGGTAATGATAATCATTCCTTCATCTTAACCAACTATCATAATTATAATGATTATATTCATTCCTATTCATTACTATATTCATTCCCATTTCTATTCCCATTGCCCTCAATGAACCAAGCGCCCCCTTAGTAGATTTGATGAGATGGAATGAATTTAAAATAATATAGACTTTTAATATGAATGAAATGCAACTAATTTAAATGAAGTTCACTTTAAACAAGAGGTTGACTAGGAATAAGTATTTTTAAATGAAATAATATGACTATGGCTTTGCTCATTATTTATACAAAAGAAAGTGATTATCAAAAAACATAAGTCTTAACAATGATCGTGCCTCCCCTCAGGGCTCTCCCCTCTCCATTGTTCTCTATAGCTTCTTTTTTCATGTTTTAGTGTCCCAGCTTTTAGTTCTACTGACTTTGTTGCCCTCCTGTCTCTTCTCAGTTGCCTTGTTTCATCTCTAACTTTTTATTAGCCCTTTTATTTTGTTCCCCTTCTTTCTTTACCATTTCCTTTAACTCAACCACTATTAACCCTCTTTCTTTCTACAAGAGGTTGCTTTTCTCCCAACTCTTCTCCTTCTGTAGGCTCTTTTCTTATTGCCGACTTTGTTCTTTCAAATCACTCTCTCTCTCTCTCAAGTCTCTTTCTTGCCCTGATTAAATTACCATTTTTAGTAACATTAATTTAACTCTTCTATTATGTTCACTTTGCTTTATTTTTAAGTAACATGTTGTCTCCACTCAACCAAGCCTCCCAACAAGGCCTACACTCCTTTCCACCTCTACCATCTTCTCCTCCAAGCTCCCTACTAGTTTGCACTTTTTCTCTATTATCCTTTATGTCACCATCTTATCCAATTCCATCTTCCCAACTCTAAACAAAACCCTCACTGAGATAACTTGGCTTCAATCACTCAAAAATTATGCCAGAGTTAGCGCTCTTCAGTATTTCCCTCCAACCTCAAGGAATCGACAACATGTTGTCACTCGTTCTTTGGATGTGCTCAAGGATGATGTGGCTAAATAGAGCTCCTCTCTCGTTGACCTTTTCATGGATGGATGCTTGTATTTCCTCTAGTTAATCACTAGGCATATAGGACTCAGAAGAACTATAGTCTTATTTAAACTCTTGTTTTAGATGATAACCACTTCATCTTTAAAGTCAAATATAAATCAGAGGCTCAAAGCGTGTTGTACAATGACCATTGGTATTTTAATACAAGCCTATCTTCTTACAAAAAAGGCAACCTATAACACTTTCTCAAGACAGTAGACAAAGGAAAATACCTCTATAAGTTGACTTGCATAATGTCCCAATAAAGTACTAAACTAAGAATGGATTAAGCCATAGTACTAGTAAGCCAATAGGAATGGACAAGGTGATAAATGGTTAATTGACTATATTTTGTTACCCTGTATTTAATGTATTCTTGCTTAATATTTTAAACTTTTTATATATTTGGTAATTAATTCAGCTCAAGTATGGTGGCATAGTACAATTGCCTTCACGAACTTAAAGGAGAAGAATTTAGATAAATATGTGGCATAAAACAGAGAATGAGTAATCTGGAAGAAGTGCATGGTCGTGCAATTAAGCACACTCGTGCATTTTGGCAATACACAACAAATTTTGGTTATGCACGACACGCATAACCCAAAAACCTATAATTCAATATAAAAGTGACGTTTCAACAGGGACGGATCCAGAAATTTTTTTGAGTGGGGGCAAAATTTCAATAGGAACAAAATTTTATTTTTAATGGGGGCAAAGTTTTAATGGAAGCAAAATTTTATTTTTTATATAAGGTCAAAACTTAAAATAATAATTTTTTATATAAAACTTTTTGGAGCCAGTGGGGGCAAGTGCCCCCACTTGCCCCCATTGTAGCTCCGTCCTTGGTTTCAAGGGTAGTTTAGAGGAGGAAATGGCTGGTT
>JANPWT010000245.1:19638685-19650858 GCA_024678245.1 Erythroxylum densum | reverse complement strand
AAACTTTTTGGAGCCAGTGGGGGCAAGTGCCCCCACTTGCCCCTATTGTAGCTCCGTCCTTGGTTTTAAGGGTAGTTTAGAGGAGGAAATGGCTGGTTGTAGCACTCCACCCTCGCAAGGCACGTACCCAACATCCTCACTGATGTCTGATGCCCCGCGAGGGTGGCATGCTAGCACAATTAGTCAGTAAAATCTCATTACAAATTTTTTTTCTTTTTAAAACAATGCACACATATGTGAAAATTAATAATCAAATTGGGCCCATTCTTTTCTTTCATAACATCAAAATCACATTTATTATTATTATACTCAAGATCAATCTCATTTACAAACCTTTCCACTTTGGAAAGTTATTACATAATAGAAATATTCAAATACACATTGTACAATAATTGCAGAAGACTCAATTTGATATAAAAATAAGAAAATACAAATGTAAACGCGAACTGATCCCGACCTCTATCTCTTACTTGAATACAGTGGATATACTCTCGTTTGTCTAACAGGATAACTCATATGAGCTTGAAACAAAAATATTGCAAATTTTAGGTGAGTTTTTGCAAACTTAATGAGTGACCATCCTCGATAGCTCACTCAATCACATAATACAGACAGTTCATCAATTCATCATATTGAGTCACATACATTGCACCTTCACTTAAGCATAAATCCCATTTAGGAAGCATTCAAACTATTAAAACATACATATCGATTTTATATGCAATGCACATAAGACTCACTTTCAATTATTATTATTGTGACCGAGTGCTTTTTTATCTAGCCCATATCTCTTAGTGGATACCGAACTGTATCAGATAATGTTCCATATCTCTTAGTAGATATTAGGTACATTCACAACTGAGCTTAAGGCTCTGATCACAGTCTGAGCTTTAAGCTCTTTTTCGGTGGCTAATACGTTACAACATCCTTTATGTTTCGTGCATTCATGTAATGAAATGCATCACATTTTTATATTCTCAATCAATCAAATGATCAATCAGTCATTTTCACATATCATTAGGCAAATATCCATATCTGTTAAACGGACCTTTACAGACATCAAAATCTCTTCTCGGGGTCTTTACAGAAGTTGTAGATCTTGAAGTCCTCTTTAAAACCATACCTAAATGACCTCAATCCGAGTTCTACAAAAAAAGATATACGTCTTGCCCCAAAATATATCCAAGTGCATCCACATTTTCCAGATTCTAACTCTTTACTTACTACATTCACTACCTTAAGCTTGTATATCATTTCTAATTTAATTTCTCCTCATTTTCCCCATCATTCTAACTTCATTTCAACTCAATATCATTTATAAACAAATTATAGTCCATGATTAATCATAAACACTAATAACAAAACATACACATATATACATATTCATCATCAACTTACTATGCATATTCAACTTCATTTCACTTCTAACATATCTCCTTAATTCTTCCCATTTCATGATAAACATTACTCCCTTTCTTTAGCTCTATACTTATTTTATTTCATCACAAAAAAACCCAAGGAGATTCATATTATTCATCAACAAAACAAAATAACATCCCATTATGTATCTAGTTTTTCTGCACTTTTTTCTACTCTCTGTTCTCGACTTCAGGTCAAAATTCAAAACTCTTAAAGACAGAATTTGAATTCGATGTCTTATGCAAAATGTAGCCATATGTCTCTAATTTAATTCAAATCAATAATCACCTCATTTGGATATCTACAAAATAAGTTATGGCTAAATTATAGATGCATAACTAATGGAAAATGTTACAGCTAACATTTTTCTAGCACTCTTTAAACACCATTTACTCAATTTAATCCAACATTATACCATTTTATAAGCTATTACCCATCAAAAAACAAAAGTAAGACATGAATCTATCCACATTTCTCATCTACGTTTTTGCATATACCCATCCTTAATTTATGAACATTTAACCTCTAACTATCTTGAAATCATGTTTCATTCATCAAACCAAAGCTTCTTCAATTACCATGAAACCCTAGCTCTCTAACATATACGATCATCACAAATGGAGGTGGAGTAGGTTAGGTTTTCTAATGGTAAGATTATGAAGGTAACAAAAATGGAAGTAGCAAGTGAAGGATAAGAGCAAGGTTCAAAATAAATGCTTGGGAGAAGAGAGTGTCGTAGATGGAGAAGAGAGCAAATGAAGAAAAATGAAGGAGATGGAGATGAGAGAAGCATATGTCGTGTTTAGCAAGTGAAAAAGCCCAAATACGGTCTTTCACTTAATAAATTCGTGACTTAAACATGTGGTGTGGCAAGTGACACTTGTCACTTGCCACATGTCACTCTATCAAAATCTCTTCTTGGTCTTTTATTAACTAGTCCATTTGTCTCCCAATTTTCAATGACATAAGTCATTAAATCTTAATGTCATATATTAAAATTTCTACTGCCATTTGACATTTATTTCAACCACTATTCATCCATTGTTCTGCCACTTAGCATTTTTTCTAGTTCAATATTCCCTTAAAATTTCAGAATTTTCCCAAATTTCACCAAAATTTCTGAGTCAATACATTTACTCTCCAAATCAATTTTTCACACATACAACTCACAATTCTAAATATAATCACATTTATCGATCAATTATACCCAAAAAATGTCAATGAATGCATATACAACCATTTTAATGTGCAAAAATCAATATTCACATTTGTGTGTATGCTACATCATACATGAGCATGAAATGCATTTTTCTAATCTCTCATTATTATTTTTCAATTACTGAAATCTAAGGTTCTAACCCTTAGTGTGGAAACGGGATGTTACACTGGCACTGTTCTAAGACATTCATAGGTGATTCTAGAGGCAATTTGGAGCTTAAAGAGCAAAAGATGCAGAATTTTTATCGAAAGATCCATCAAAACACAAGATCGGACATTTACATTATCATAATACACAATAAAGAACAATTAGGGAGGTTTAGAATTACGATTTCGATGTTTTCTATTCCATTTTCTATATATAAGGATATGATTTCATGTTCGCCGATGTATAGCTAGTTTGTCTGTTGGTATTTTGGTTAGATGAACCCTAGTTAAATACTTTGACTTGTTTTGATTATTTTGTGAATGCAATTGAGTTGATTAAATATTGTGATCCAATTATTTGTTTTATTATTGTCTATTAATCTAATTTATTAGACTTTAATTTGATTTTAAATGTAATCATTGAGAAATCCTAGGTTTAAATAGATCCACGATAATTGGAAAGAGTTTATTCCAATCCTAGAAATAGGACATAAATCTTTTGGATTAGAGTCAAACCTAATAGAGGGATTCATAATATGATAATGCAATTGTATAAGTTTTAACTGAGTAATTCGATTAGACAACTTAGGATTAGTTGTTAGTACACTCAAAGTCAACTACTAGAATACTTTAAGACTCTCTATGGTCCAACTAATCAATAACATAATTGCATAAAAAATAATCAATCAGTTAAGGATTTAGGGGGATTTGACACTTAGATACTAATCATTTGATATTGATAAATAACTTGGTGACTTAGCTAATTCTTTGCTTTAATCATGCTGTTTGTTTGCTTTAATTATTTAATTTTAGTTTCTTAAATTCAAAACTCATTATCAATTTATAGGCTAGATAATAGAATAACAGTCATTAATAGCACTCACTATCCTTGAAGATCGACTCATATTTGTCGATACTAACTACAACTACATGGTGCACTTATGGTGTTAAATATTAACTAACACGAATTAAGTCAATCAAGATTTTGGCACTATTACTAGGGACAGTGATATTAGAAACACTTTAGTTTTACTAATCTAGTCATTATTTTTGTTTGTTTTGCTTTGTTTTACTTTATTTGTTTTTACTTTATGTTATTTAATTTGTTTTTGTTAGTTAGGTTATTTCCTTAGTTTAGGCTAGACTCCAGGTTAGTTTATAATCTGAAGTAAAATTGAGAACTTATTTGACGTAGATCTTGAGATAGAAATAACTGTGCGTCAGAATCATCGTAGAACAAACCTTAGGGAGTTTGAACTAGAACATCGAGTAAAGTATTTGGAAGGACACATAGACAACGAGGGATTATGCAACATGGCAAACCAATTACGAACTATGTTTGAATATGCTAGGCCAGACTTAACTGGGGCGAAATCCATTATTATGAGTCCGACTATGCAAGCATACAACTTTGAGATCAAGCTAAGCATCATTCAGATGGTGTAACAGTTAGTCCAATTTAAGGGACTCTGGGATAAGGATCCTAATGCGCACATCTTTAATTTCTTAAAGATCTGCGATACTTTTAAAATAAATGGAGCAAATGATGATGTCGTTAGACTGTGTCTATTTCCCTTCTCTTTCAGAGGAAAAACATAGCAGTGGCTTAACTCTATGCCATATTCATCACTGACCACCTTGTATCAAGTGATGGAAATTTTTTTACTGAAGTATTTTCCTCCTGTGAAGTTTGTGGAGTTGAGGAACGACATCTCTTTATACTCCCAAACTGAAGGAGAATCATTATATAACACTTGGGAGAGATTTAAGGAGATGCTTCAATGATACCCACACCATAGATTACCACTGTGGATGCAAATCCAAACTTTCTAGAAGGGGATAAATCATAATACTAAGATAAATCATAATACTAAGTAGTTAATTAACGCAGCTACTGGAGGGACGCTAAACAACAAAACACCTAAAGCGACTAGGAGTTGATCAAGGACATGGTCATGAATAACTATTAATGGTACTCAATTAGAGCATAAACCATTAATAGGCCATCTAACGTTTACGCAGTATACACTATTACTAATCTAGTGAGTTAATTAGTGAGTCAAGTGGAAGCCTTGAGCAAGAAGATAGATACAATTACGATGGCTCCATAAGAAAGGGTGATGCAGTGCGAGGTGTGTGTGTTAGATCGCCCAGGAGAAGAGTGTCAATTTGATTGACCCAAACACGTAGATTATCTGTAGAATGCTCCACACCCCAAAATATTCCTTACAACAACACGTACAATCTTGGATGGAGGAACCACCCAAACTTCTCATAGGGTAACCAATGCCAACAAAGGAACAACCCTCCAACTTGATTCTAGGAGCAAGCATCACAACTCAAGAAGCTAAGTACAAGCATCACAACTCAAGAAGCTAAGTATAGACGAAATGATATTGGAGTTTATTCAAGACTTAAGAGAGAAACATCAGAGATAACAAAATTTCTATATGTAACTTAGAGGTACAAGTAGATATCAAGATAGTAAGCATATGAGGGCTCTCATATTGAGAAGTAGAAAGGAGCTATAAGTAGATATCAGACTGTCAAATGAAGAGGGGGATTGAGAGGAGAGTTAGGAAAAGACGAAAGAAGTGAAGATTCCTCCTAAAGTAAAGGCATTTCAGCCCACCATATCATACCCAGGAAGGTTAAACAAAGATCATATGAATGAGCACTGTGTAAAGTTCCTTGAGCTATTCAAACAACTTCATATTAATATACCTCTTGTTGAAGCTCTAACACAAATGCCCAAGTATGCAAAATTTCTAAAGGAGCTATTTGTTGGATCGGAAAAAGAAAGCATGATATATTTGGAAAAACGGTAAATTTCAAAACTTTTTAGAAATCTAAATTACAACAGAAGCAATATATCCAAATCATCATGTCAATCTATACATGATATGGCATAAGGATAATAATAAACATAAACAAGATAGAGATTATTACCGACTCCTTTCACTACAGCTTTAACTCCTCGCTACATCTTTCTTGTATCCAACCCTAACTTTAGCCTTGCTTTTGAATCCTTTCCCTTGTCAATCTATCCTTTCCTTGTTGTTGTATCCTCAACCAATTTAATCCACCACTTATTCTTCTTGGATAACTTGGTTAGCAAGATCCTTTAGCGGGAAAGGAGAAGAAATATTTAGAGAAGATTTTTCTTGGAAGAAAGAAGGAAACAATGAGACTCTTCTCATTCAAGGTTTTGGCCATGCATAGGTGAGTGGAGAGAGTTGGTCAAAACAATGCAAGAACCCTTTCTTACACACTTCAATTTCGGTTATGCATGAAAAGAAAGAAAAGGGAGAGCATCCAATGCATCATACCTTTCTTTAATCAAACATAAAGAAGCCATTAAATGAGATACTTCTCATTTGTTTTAAGATGGCTATATGAAAAGACCAATCACCTAATATGAGACCTATCAATTTGGGTTTTTGATGATGAAAGAAGGAAGATGGTCCATCCAGTGTACCTCTTTCTTCTTTAATCCAATGAATGCTAATAGGTTATATGCTATCATTAAGGGATAACCATTAAACCATTTAATGGTAAGATCATTACTCCGTTTAATGATGATAATGCATGATAAATACCATCTTTATTTAGCAATTCAATTCTAAATGTGCAACTGCACATTCAGCCCAATAAAACCAAAATTCCTTCTCCTTTCTTTAAAAAATTTTGTTTGAATATAATTAATCTAATTAATTAAATTAAACCAAAGTCTAGCCCATTTCTAAATGTTCATCTGGGCTTCTAATTAACCATTAATTAATACAAGCCCAACATTCAATCATGGGCTTTAAAAACTCCATTTATATTTCTTATTTTGCTTGATAACCTTCATTGAAGCCAAGTGGGGAATCTTATTGGACTTAGATAATTCAAGCTCCAATAAGCTCAGAATTAATTTAATCTCATTAGAATTAAATTACTTCTGGCTGATTAAGTAAATATAATTCCACTAAAGACAATTAGTTGAACTCTTGAATTATTAAATATTATGAGAACACATATTTCAAATAAGATTTCTAATTGCAAATCCTATTATGAATCTTATTATAGTCATCCGCACAATAAAGGGTAAAATTACCATTTTGCCCTTATGTTGATTTTTTCTTCTAGATCTCCCTTTTTATTCTATATGGTGATTAACATACAAGACCTCATCTTGGTGTTAAGACTTTATAGGTAGTTAGTTCATCAAACTACTGGCATCAGTTTAATCACCAATCTCCATAAAACATCTAAACGTGATGATATCACTATAAACTCTTTATTTGAATAAATGTTCCCTGATACATGTTTCAATTAATAATTCCAACATGTTGACACTGGATTGATACTTTGTAAAAATCCATTCTAATCATATCAAGAATTATAATGAAATATCAAGATTATGGTCTATAATAAGCAAATGCTTAAATGTATGTTTTAAGATTAAAGTAACGACCTACTTTATTCTGTAAAATACACGTGATTCCAGATTTATTTAATAGTGTCATTATCGATAGTTAACTATTATCATGATATAAAATTCATCATTCCCTCGAAGTAAACTCCTTTACTTACATAGAGATAAATCGCAATACTAAAGTCTAAACCATAATCAAGCGACCAACTTGATTATTCAACTATGAATCAATTAATTGAGAAAGTTTTAGTCGATTTAGGGGCTAGTATAAATTTGATGCCTTATAAAACTGAGATTAGGGGAACCTAAGCCTACTAGGATGAGCATTCAATTAGTTGATCATTTCGCTAAATATCCTAGAGGGATTATTGAGGATGTATTAGTCAATGTTGACATGTTCATCTTCCCAGTTTATTTTGTTATCCTTAATATGGACGAAGATGTGGAAGTACCTTTAATTTTAAGATGCCCCTTCCTAGCTACAATTAGAGCCCTTATAAATGTTAGTGATGGTAAACTAGTTCTTAGGGTAGGAGAAGAACATGTAACTTTCAAAATAGCTAATGCAATGAAACATGCTCTTGAATGTGATGATTCTTGATATTTTGTTGATACTGATGATATTGTAACTCTAGACATTATGTAAGGAATTGTGTCTAATGATGAGTAGGAGCTATCTATAACTTAAGATGAGCAGGAACATGAAAATAATAAGCAATTCATAAGATTGAAGAAAGTGGAACAGATACATAGGAGTATGGAAACAAGATTAAAACCCTACATTGAAGAACCATCATAATTAGAGTTCAAAACACTCCCTGATTATTTGGAATACGTATTTCTTGAGAAGAACTCAAAATTACCAGTGATTATCATAGCAAATCTAGAGGTGGAACAAAAGGAAAAGTTGTTGAACGTGCTAAAGAAACATAAAAAGGCAATTGCATGGAAGATCTCAGGCATTAGAGGGGTTAACCCTGCCTTTTTCACGTACAAAATTTTAATAAAGGAGGAGTTTAAACATGTGGTATAATCTCAACGAAAGCTAAATCCTAACATGAAGGATATGGATAAAGCATAGGTAACTAAACTCCTAGATGCGGGAGTGATTTATCTCATTTTTGATAGCCTTTGGGTGGGCCTAGTACAAGTTGTGCCAAAGAAAGGAGGAACAAAAGTTTTCCCCAATGAAAAGAATGAGATAATTCCTATAAGAATGGTCACTGGATGGAGAGTGTGCATCGATTATAGAAAGTTGAATGATGCAACTAGAAAGGATCACTTCCCTTTGCCCTTAATAGATCAAATGGTGGAATATTTGGGGGGACATATATACTACTGCTTCTTGGATAGACTTTGAAGCTATCTTCAAGTCCCAATTGCTTTGAAAGATTAAGAGAAAACAACTTTCACATATCCCTATTGTAAATTTGCCTATAGAAGGATGTCATTTGGGTTATGTAATGCACCTATCACATTTCAAAAGTGTATGATGGCCAACTTTGACGATCTAATTGAGGACATAATGGAGGTATTCATGGATGATTTTTCCTTCTTTGTAGATTCATCTTATCTATGCCTTCATAATCTAGAAAAAGTACTTAAAAGATGTAACATCCCATCACCGATGGGAAGGGTAAAATAGTAATTTGGAACGAGTTAGGAGTGTTAAAAAATTGTGTTGCTATGTTCATGCATTCATATATATATACACGTGAATAGTGAATTTTGTACATAAAATGATTGTACATGCATTCATAGCATTTCCCGATATAGGTGGCATTAATGTGATTATTGTAAAAAATATGATTTTTGTGCTTGAAAATTTAATTGGAGTGGGTCTTTGTGTGTTTTGAATTTTGGGAGAATTTAGAAATTTTTCTGAAAATTTTCGGGGTAATTTTCTGGACTAAGAAAACTGTCAAATGGCAGACTGACTGGTTAGCAGTAGTAAAAAGTACTGTCCAATGGCACTGAAAATTAGATACATGATTTTAGGAATTATTAATTTTGAGCCATTGAAATTTTGGGAAGAAATTGGACTAGAAATTGGATTTGAATTGGAGAGAAATTAAATGGAGGATTGAGAGGTTCACTTGCCTAACATGCCACCATGTCATAGGTTTAAATAAATATCATTCTTCCTTAGTCTTCCATGATGCTTTCTTATGTGAAGACAAACCCTTTTGTTTTCTTCTCTCACCCGTAGCTTCCATTTCCCCTTCTTCTTCTTTGGTTTTCTCCTTCTTATTAATTGCTACTCATCTCCACCTACACAAGCCCTCATATCCTACGTATTTCCTCTTCTTTTATTTACAAAAATTACAAACCTAAGCTTCTCCCCTTAAGAAAATGATGGTCGTGAGTGGTAGGAAAAGTTAGGAGAATTGTGAGAGTTTGAAGAATTGAAGAAGTGGAAGCTTGATTAGGTAAGTAATATGTTTTATTTGATGGTTTTGTAGTTAATTACATTAATTGTGATGTTATTTAAAGTGAATTGCATGGCAATTGTGGTTGGAATATATGGGTGTGTGTGTATGGATGTCTTGCCTAGATGAATGATAAATGATGTAGAATTGGATGAATGTGTGTTGGAAAGGTTTTGGAAGTGAAAGTAGGTTTAGAGAGTGTAGGAAATGTATGAGTGATTGAAAGAGTGTTGCTGCCATTTTGTGGACTAAAGTTCAAGGATAGGTTGTGAGGTAGTTATGGTTCATTTATGGAGTGATTTGAGTGTTGGTTGGTTTAGAAATGGTATGGAAGATGTAGAAATTGAGTTAGGTTGTGAATCTGGAAAATTGGCTTTGAGTATGTTCCAATAATTTGGTTATAAATTTTTATATGGTTATGCTATTGAGATGAGGTTTGGCTTGAATTAAACTTTAGAAGTTTGGCTAGAATTCTTATGAAGGAAGTGCTGTCCAATTGTGGCTTGAAGAGTTCTGAATTTTGCCAATATGAACTATACGGAGATAGTAGAGTAAGTCAATAAAGCATTTGTGACTATAAAGTAATTAGGAAAATTTTCTACTATTCTTGATTAGTAGCGATTTATGGAATTCTCTAGCCATAGTGAATTGACATTTGAAAAGGTCTTTTCATATATCAATTATAAAGTAACTACTAATTAGCAAGAGTGAACATGACTGGATGAAAAGAGAGACACTGAATCAATACTTTGTCCAATTGGATCATTGGATGACGAAAGGATTAAATTATACATCATAACCATGGATGGATAGGTTAAGTCAACCAATTTGACATTCTTGAGATTTGGGTGGTTATGTCATACTGCTAGACGTTAATCTTAATCCATGATTATAAATTGTTTAATTAGAGAATTAAAGATAAATTAAAACCAGTTTTAATTTATCTATTCTAATTTTGGATTAAAATTATAATTTATAATTATTGCCAATATATTAAGAACCTAATGGGCCATACAATAAAGAATAGCTTGTTAAGAAAAATCAATTTTAATTAAGTTTGACTTAATTAAATAGTTTTAGAAACTTTAGGGATCAAATACAAGATGTTGATTTTATTAAAAATAAATTAATTATAATTAGAGTATGAATTTAATTATAATAACGGAAATTTAATTTTAATAAACTTACAAAACCACCCTAATGATTTTACATTAATAAGAAGGAAAAATAAAGGAGCTAGCACTCTTATGTTCTTTTTCTCAAAAGTGTTGATAAGCTATTCTAGGGATATCATAAGAGACTGGACAATTAAACAACTCGTAGTTGACAAATTAGAAAAAGTTTCGAAGTATTTTCAACAGGACCGTAAACAAGATACGATTTCTTACCAATTGATTCTTGTTTTTATTCAAGTTATTCAATTATCAGGATCTGAATGTAAACTATAAAAATTTTGTTTTTGTTATGCCTGTGATTCGATCACGGTTAGTTTCCTATAGTATATCCATGACGTAGTACATGACGTCGTCTATCACACATAGTTGTATAGTTCCAACTAATCACACTCGTAGCTCTTCCTAATTAAGCAAATCCATATATTTTAGCTAATGCTTTTGTAGCCCCTTCAACATATCTTACTGCATTAACAAATCCTGTACTTTTTGTTGTCAAGGTTCAAAAATTCTAATTCTATTGAACTTTTTCACTTCAGACATTGCAATCGAAGCACTATTGCCTTAATGATGCTCTAATACTACTTCTTGAGAAATAATATGTAGTTGCCTTAATGATGCTCTAATACTACTTCTTGAGAAATAATATGTAGTAAGAATAGAGTAGCATGGAAGAAAAAAGTATGAAGACAAGAAGATTTTTAACAAGGTTTGGCCAATTGGGTGTATCTTCATCATCAAGAGCTGAGAACAACTAATTTTACCATTTAATTGAATCTCACATTGAAGATTATAAATTTCTTCTCCTTCTATAGAACTAGGTTTATAAAAGGTATTTAACATGTAACATCTAGCTTGTAATTTTTATACAACTTATTCCTTAAAAAATTCAACCTAATTGAAACAAGAATATTATAAGTCATAGAATACTTAAATAGTTTGAAATCCACCAAAAATATGTTTTCAAGTAAGACAACCTATTGCAAACATGATCGCAGTCTTTGTTCGCACATAGACATGGATTTTGACACATTCGTATACCAAGTCGTATAACTCTCTGCCTTTGTCCACTCAATAGGCACAAGCTCTAAAATGTACATGTTCTAAGTTGTGTTTTTCTTCAAAAAGGTCTTCCACCGTGCCCACATGCCTGTGTATCGGCCATGTCCTTGCTCGTATCTTCAACTCAGCATTCTAGAGGACCATGTGTCAGGTTGTATTCACTTAAAAGATTTCCAAAAAAAAAAAAGTACCTATTTTGTTCTCAAAACACTTCAAAATTATACACCCATATACGTGTCATATACAATAAAGACCTTATCCAATTACCGTTAATTTGTTCATATTTGTGTATGATTATTGAGTTTC
>JANPWT010000245.1:19614456-19632619 GCA_024678245.1 Erythroxylum densum | reverse complement strand
ACAAGGTTTCAGAACTACAGTAGTTAAGCAGTTGGGTCTCGAGATCCGACTCTTGTGGCTTCAGAGCAAGAGTGACATTGTTAAGCCCAAGCAGTTGGGTCTCAGATCCGACAGTTGGGGTCCGGTCTACAGATCGGGTCCCAACAGAAACTAGTAAGAAATGGTTCGACATTGAAATAAGTCAACGTGAAATTAGAGGAAATCGAATGAATGGAGAAAATCATTCGAGAAAATGAGTCAATTGGGATTAATTACCTAATTGAGGAATTAATTACTTAAGAAAATATGTGGTTTTGAATGCATATGAGATTCTGTCTGTGCTTTATAAGTGAAAGCTATACGTAGTATATCCTGTTATTTGATGCATTTCATGTAATGCATGTTCTGATAAAGATGTTGTGATCAGAGTAGTCAGTTTAAATGAGCTATAAGCTCAGAATTTTGGACGCAGAGCTTTACTCTGTAATTTATGTTTCTAACTAAGCCCAATGGGCTAGTATCCGTATCTATATCTGAAAGGCACTTGATCACAACAAATAATAATGAATTTAGATATTTTGTAATATATAATGATGTTTCGCATCAGAAATTACGATGATTTGTTGCAACATAATAAAATTGATTTTTGTATGCATAGACACAATTAAAGTCTCGTGAGTCGATTATTTGATACATGATCTGAAACTTGTTGAAATAGCCATTGCTTTGAAAGCTTGGAGACGATATATGTACAGTGAAATATTTTGGATTTATATATAAATATATAGATCAATAAAGTTTGAGATACTTATAGAGTTTGAAAGAATTGAATATGAGATTGAGACAATGAATAAAAAAACTGAAGATTTATGACTGTGCAAATGTGTACTATCCTAGTAAAGTTTGTATCTGATGCTGAACAGATGCGTTGAAGGTTGAATTGAATTTGGAATTTGGGACAGAATGAAGTATTATTGGCTATATTGAATTTAAAATTAGTTTTACGTGAAAGGTTTAGCAAAGCCAGAAGTGAGGATTCAGAATTATGAATCTTATTGAGGAATTGAAAAGAAATCTATTAATACCTGTGATTGAAATGAGATAGTGAGGTTGTATGGGGTACATACCATTATGTATTATTTCTAATTGTGATATTCAATTTATTTCGAGATTCTGAAAAAGTCTGTAAAAGGTTCTAGATACTCAAATCAAGTTTAGTACCACTTTCTACAAGAATTATTCAAGTAAGAATTTCTAGGACGAAATTCATTTAAGGAGGGAGAATTGTAAGGCCCCAAAATATATCCTAGATGAAATGTTACATAATTAAGAAAGTACATGCATGATATGAGTTAAAATTGTTTTATGATTTGAAAATAAAAGAAATGTGATTAAAATGAGAATTTCGGGTTTTATGTATTGAAAATTTATTTGGAGTTTATTATTATAATTTCAGAATTTTTGGTGAATTTTAGGAATTTTTAAAATTTTGGGGTATTTTTGGACTAGGAAAAAATATACATATGTTGAAATATGGACCTATTATAGTGTGAAACATGGGCTGCTTAAAGTGATGACAAATAGCCTATGCGCATGCATGAAATCGGGCAGCTTAAAACAGTGGCAAATGTAAGTCATGTAAGAGAACAATAGCCATATGTTTTAGACAAAAGGTTGTTTTCTTGTAGCTCTCTCTCTCTCATTGTTCTTCACCGAGAGTAGCATTGTTATCGAACTTTCTTTTGGTTTACTAAACACCAAAACATTAGCTGTGTAATTTCTATGCATTTGATTCACTCGTACTGCTGGGAATAGCTGAATCAAGTAAGTGACTTTAATGATGTTTTAACACTATGCATGAATTTATTTATGAGTGGGTTTAGTATTATATGAATGATGGATGAACATATGAATATGTTATTTCTGCATATTTGAGGGTGAATATGTCTTAAGATTATATTAAAGTGAGTTTTAAGCTTGAAGAATCAGGTAAGCAAAGTTTTAAGTTTCTAAATTCTATGAATGAGTTTAATGATGTTTTAGTACTGGAAATGAGTGCATGCATAAACTGGTAGCTTCGGTGATATTCAGAATGCATTATATGAAAATGGTGTGACTTCAGAATTGTGCAAATACTAGAATAGCTGTATATACTCTATTTTTTATGATTAAGATTATTTGAGTTGACTATAAGCAATAGCGGAGAAGTATAAAAATGGTATAGGTTCAGCTCAGTGTTGAATATGGGATTGGTTTCGAATGGAAATAAACATAGCAGTAGAAAGAGAAAGCATAGAGTGCATATGCAGTTTTTAAAGTTTGAATTTGATCTTGAATATTGAGTTATTTTAGTGTAAGATAAGTTGTAATAGGTGTGAAAATGTAGAGAATATGAATTAGGAATGGATTAACACAGTAGTGAGGGAAAGCTTGTGTAGGTTTCAGTTTTCATGAATTATCATATAAGCTTACACTTGATGGGTTTAAAGGTTGTACTAGATATAGAAGTCCAGAATATGTGATATGGGAATGAAGAAAATCAATAAAAGATACAACAAAATTATGGAAGAGATTGTTCAGTGAAGAAGAAGAGAAGAAGATCGCAAGTTGCGATCGTGCTTTAGCACGACTGCTCTTATAAAATTGTGCACGACTTGCACGTTTTTGTAGAAAATGATTGTTTTTGAACATCTATCATTCAATTTGCTATAACTTCTTCACTCGATATCCAAATGACTTGATTCTTGAACTAATAGATTCCTAACAAATTGTTCTACCTCTTTACAAAAATTGATAGCCTTCTGAATTGATTTGAAAAAGATTGATTGAATGAAAGTGAGGGAATCTGTTGGAATAGTATGACCTGGAATTTTTTTCAATGAACATACTTCAGTATTTTGATTATATATTGATCTAAAGAGCTCAGAATGAGATGATTCCTAATTTCAATTAAATTGGAAACATAAAGCTAAAATTTTTCTGAAGAAATAAAATTGTAATTCTTATTTTAAGAATTTCAAAATATGTTCTAAAGTTGAGTTAAAAGTTCTATTGTAGCTTAAGAACATTATGATATAGTTTGGAGTATTGTTTAATATGAATAAATAATGTGACAAGATTAAGGTTAAGAAACCCAGAATTTGTTGTTGAACATACATAATACGTGATATGTTCTTAAATTTGCTTATTCAATTAAATGAGTAATTATTAGTAATCTAGTAAGAAATTTTTGTAAGTAATTCTTGATGAATATTCGTAAGAAATTTAGTAAGTAATCCTTGAGTATTTTGTAAGTAATTTAGATGGTTAATTTTTATAAGTAATTCAGTAAGTAATATTTGATAGTTTTGCTTTGACTGTTTTGTTTGCTATTGATTTGAATCATTGACTGATTTGCAAAGCTGTAAGAACGTGATATGCTAGAATACATGATATGAAAACATTGATTGATATGTGAATTGAATTTCATACATTTCTATTTTTGAATCTGTTTAGTCCTAGTTAAGGGTAAGTAGGCATGTCTAGAAGGGTTTGCAGCTGCTCTTATGACACTTCGGTGTCTCCTATTATCGAGACTTCTATCTCTCCTGTGACACTTCGATGTCACATGTTATCGAGACTTTTGTCTCTCCTATTATCGATACTTTGGTGTCTCCTGTTATCGAGACTTTAGGCTCTCCTGTATAAGTCCCGTTGCCCACTTCCATAAATGGATTAGCAGTCATTTGGTTTTGTATTCTGATACATTGATTTTGATATAAATAAAATTATGTTCTAATCTATTACGTTCTGATCTGAAGGGATTACACCTTCTTCTAATATTCAGTTATGTTATCTATGCAATCTGTTCTTTGAATTGTTCTGAAAGACAATCCTTTAATGGTTGTTTATGCTATAACATTATTGTCAGTTTATGCATAATTTAGTTATCGCTCACTAAGCTATATGCTTAGTACGGTAGATTTGTCCCGTGTAGGTTTTGAGAGAAGGTTGCAAAGCCTAGAACGAGTCAACCGCAATGGCCAAAGGAGTCAAAGATTTGTTTTGATACAGATGTATTTTAAGTTTTGATTTTGGCTTATATATGAATTATAAAGTGTATGAATTTGGATTTGTTTATAAGTTTGTAATAACTCTATTTCAGGCTGATTTTGGATTTTGAACAAGTTTGTATTAAGGTCAATGTAATATCATGTATGATTTCCTGATTTGGTTTTAAAGAAGTTTTAGATTGGTTTTGGTTTTTTTATTCTGTTTGTGAGTGTGACACTTGCATATCCTCCCAGGGGATATGTGGGCGTGACACCAATTGTGATTACACCAGATTGGAATCAACCCTTCTAGCTAATGTGTGACACAAGTAACTTTACAGTGGGAGTAGTGCTCGAACAACAAAAGGACAAACATTTTCAACCAATCTACTATGCTAGTAATACTTTAACGGACACTCAAGAAAATTACACGACGATAAAAAAGGAGTTACTAGCTGTGGTTTTTTCATTTGATAAATTTTGATCTTATTTAGTATTTTTGAAAGTTGTTGTGTATACTGACCAATCAGCATTGAAATATTTGTTGAATAGACCAGATGCTAAGCCTTGGTTGATTAGATGAATTCTGCTATTGTAGGAATTTAATTTAGAGATCAAGGATAAGGAAAAGGGTGGAAAACTTGGCAGCAGATCATCTATCAAGCTTAGAGAATCCAAATTTGGAAGAATTAAATAAGGAGGACATTGAAGATACCTTCCTGGAAGAACATCGCTATAATGTGGAGGAAGTATGGGAAATCGATACCTTTAGATTACAAACATTGCGAATTATTTTATAGCCAGGTTTTACTGAAAGTTCTATCTTATTAGTAAAAGAAGAAATTCTTTACTGATTTGCAGGATTATTTCTAGGAAGACCCATATATGTTTTGCATTTGTGTAGACTAAATAGTGAGGAGATGTGTACCTCACTTAGAGGGGTGGAAGGTTTTACACCACTATCATATAGGCCCAATAAGAGGTCATCATAGTGCAAAAGTCAGGTTTTTACTGGTTGTCAATTTTCAAGGAAGCACAAGCTCTACAAATGAATGATGCTGGGGTGGTTGTGAAATTCCTTAAAGGTCTATTTTCCTGTTTTGGCACACCTAGGACGATTATCAGTGATAAGGGTATGCATTTTTGCAATGTCTATTTTGAAAAAAGTGTTTAAAAGGTATGGAATTAATCATAGAATTGCCACCCCTTATCACCTTCAAACTAGTAGTCAAGTCGAGCTATCCAATAGGGATTTAAAACAAATTTTGGAGAAAACTATCACGCGACAAAGGAAAAACTGGTCATTCAAATTAGTCAATGCTCTATGAGCTTACAGGATGGCGTATAAGACACCAACTGGCACTATACCTGGTAGCGCATCATACCAATGGCTTGCAATCAAAAATAAGCTCAACATGCCTTACTTGCACGTTGACAAAATATGTCCAATGTGTTTGGTATCAGAGGAATCAAAAGACCACTTATTTTTCAGATGTCCGTTCAACAACAACATATGGGATTATGACACAAGGAAATCTCTATGGCTTGATCCAGGGAATTCTCTCGATGATATTCCACAGGACTGTTAAACCAAACTATCTACTCAAATAAGCTAATTTATTTAGTTGCTTTGGCATTTTGTGTATATATCTTATGGAGGGAAAGGAATTTCATAAGATTTGCAAACAAAACCTTATCAATGGAGTCCTTAAAATCAGAGATTCTCAATGGAATCAGGGAGTTAGTGTTACTGAAAACCATTAATTAGAATTGTAGTTCAAACTTGCTATCTTCTCTAAATATCTAATGCAATCCTTCGTTTCATTTTGTCTCTACTTATTACATATAGATGCAAGGATTTTTATCACTTATATAAGGGTATATCCCTAAGCTTTTATGCTTTATTTGTAATACTTTCTTTATTTTGTTAATTAATTACCATTTTCTTTTTCAAAAAAAGTCAAAGAAAGCATTAAACAAATCAAAGATATTCATTAAGATTCCCTATTATTCATTTGATTATAAAGTTCATTTAATTGCTAAGCAATTATTTACTTGCATCAAATTATAAATCAATCTAGTTCACTGTACAATTCTTCAAATTTCAACTCAATTCACTATATTCCACTTAATGTTTAAAATGAACATATGTGAGAAAAATGCTAAAACCTTTAAACCTTTTCGTACTCCTTACTAGAAACACTAAAGTTAAACATCGTAGGAGCATTTAGAAACTTGTTTGGAAAGGTATCTAGCACTTTGACACGAAAGTAAACACCTTGTCATGAATGCCCAGGTTACTTAACTAGATCACTATCTCAAATGGCTATTAGCATTTCTCTTTAACTTTTATCTTTTTACTGGTACAAACCTAGCAGAGTGAAATTATTTATGCTCATTTATTCACGTACAACTACTTTTTTGTATAGGATAATGAAAATTCTCAAGGATTCATATTTTAACTCATGTATATACAAATTATACATAACGTATATAATAAAAATAATCAATTCTCAAAATTAATGAACAAAATTAAAAGCAAAGTAATCATCAAAACTCATAACTATTTGCCTAAATAAATCAAATCACAATCACAACCAAAATAATAATGAATCATATTGATTAACGTCCTTTAAAAAATTTTCTTGAACTATTCGTTATTAAGCAAAATTTAACAAATTTGACAAATTTAACTTCTAAGTTCCTACCTTACACTTCTGTTTTACATTGTCCTCAATGTACAATGTGCAATAATAATGAAAATATGATAAATAAAGTAGAGGTTGAGGATAATTGGTATTACCCTGATAATAAAAGATTTCTAGCCTTGTCTATTGTTGTTAACTTCCACCCAGTGCAGGTGAATTTTACTTTAAAATAAGGCATGATGATGCATTTATAACTTGTGAAACTCCATCAAATGTCAAGTAACAATATTAAGACCATCAAACTAAAATTATAAAAGTAATTAAAATACTAATGAACATCTACAGACTACTTAATAAAAAAATTGTTAGGTTGCCTCATAACCAACATTTCTTTATAAGTCTTGTAGTTAGACTTCTAGGTAAGTCCTTCTTCAACTTGGATTTATAATTAGTGGCTTGTTTTCATGCGTTTTTCCATAGAAAGGTTCAATGGCCTATAATTAGGCCATAAGTTATAAGATAAAAAGGACATAAGGTATCAAATTAATAAAACTGACTGACTTTGCTAATGTCCTTTTTAGTAACAAAGTGTCAATATAAGAAGGAATAATAAAACTTTGAATCTGTTATTGACTGTAATAGTTTGTTATGTTAGAAGTCGGAGCCTTCTATACTTAAGACGACTATCGCTAATTCCTCAATAGCCTCCTTATTTGGCCCATCCTCTTCATCTTCCTTTATCTCCTCTTCCTTCTCATCTTGAACAGAAGCTTTGTCCTTTTCTTTAACCTCTAGCTCCTCTCCACTTTATAAGGGTATTGTATCCATATATTCCCTCTAATTTAGATTAATGTATCCGAATACAACACCTAACTCTTTAGTTGTATAGGGGGTAGCTGCGATTGATACAATAAATTTCATTAGAGCATCTTTAAGAGACTGATACTCTTCTTACTTCTATTGTTTTAGAAGTCCAGATGAAGCATAATTGTTTCGTACAAAGACGTAATAATTTTCCTACTATGGATTATTAGTATTCTCATATGGGTTGATTTGAGGCCACTTTTGCTTGGAAATTGGGTGCTCCCACATATAATATGGTGCTTGACATTCATAATTAGGGTGATCACTCCCAAAAATATCAAAAGGCCACTTATACATTGAAATTAGGAGCTCCCACATTTATGGTTCCTGACATTTATGAATAGTATGATCACCCCCACAAATGGCATAATATGCCATTAATGTCGATTAAGCTTTCAAAGCGTTTGAAGCTTCCCTAAGTGATGGCATACAATAGCCCCTTGAGATAATGTCATCTCTATCCTTCCATTGTGTTCGGTAGATGTAATGATGACTACTCAATCCTAAAATTAAGTCATAAATACAAGATCAAGAAAGGCCATCATAGGAAAAACAAATGAATAAAAAATAAAACAAACAAAAAACTACCTAGAAAATAACTAGATTAATTTTAAAAAATTGAGAATGAATTAAGTTAAAATAAAATTACTATAAAGTCTATCATAGGGTTCACTCAATCTAAGTACCATCAAAGTTTAGTTTATAATTATAAAATCAAGACTAAAAGAAAAACAGAAAATTAAAAGAACCATGATGAGATCCCTTTTAATCTTTATGAAACCCACTTTAGATTGATGAAAATCCACTTAAAATGTGTTTCCTTGCTTGTTCTTTGTATCTATCATTCTAGGTTGTCAATTTGTGTTTTCCAAGCCTAATTTGAGCCTCCTATGAACCTCTCTTCAACTTCACTTAGTTTTACCCTTAAGTAACTTGAAATTAGGGTTTTTGGAGTAGACACGGACACATATATAACCATATACATGATCGTATCCCTCAATCTTGCTTCAATTCTTCAAAAATCATATAGAAACATCGCCCCAAAGAGTTACATGGCTATGGACATGGTTATGTCCCTTATGGACAACTTCAATACTTCAATTTTCTGCCTCAATTCTGTTTAATTTTTGTTCCTTTTAACCTGTGAAGGCAATTAGGACTTAAAAACATAATAAGAAGTACCAAAACTAATAAGAAAGTCTCAAATAAGCAAGCAAAATATACTAAACATGAAATTAAAATTATAGTCTATTTAACATTTATCAAATAACAACAACTAAGTACAAAAAAAAGCTCTTCTCCTTCACAAGGGGTCAAGAGACAAATGGTTTTTCTAAGGTAGTCTTTAACCTATTCAAAATCATAATGAAATGCCTCATTTTTTACAAGTTTTTTTAGCTTTCTCAGAGACTCAAAAGAATCATAAATAATGCTTTACTAACCTAAATAATAATTAAGATAAGCTTGTAATATAACCTATCATGATTGTTTTAACCTACTAGAGTTGTAAGTTTCTGATAACACTAGTATTTTTCTTATTGGCCTTAATATCACGTAATGTGATCATAAAACCTAGAAATTCACTTAAAATCATCCTAAAAAAATTTATTATGATCAAGTTTTATTCTAAACCTCATAATAGTAGTAAGGCATTTTGATAGGTATGTAATATACCTATACTTGATTTTATTTAAATTTTAATCAAATTTTCTAAGTTTTGTTCTAAATATTGCATATTTTATTTGATTAGTTTTCCTTGTAATTTCTTGAAAATAAAAGAAATTTTTTATTAAAACTATATTTAATTTTAAATATATTATCATATAAATATATAGCACTTATATGTTTATATGATATTTTCCAATGAATATAAGTGAATAAACAAACCAAGTTTACAATGACCAAAGCCCCCTAATGCATAATTAATATACCTGTTTATATGGCTATATTTCTTCCAATACATGCCTGTGAAACGAATTTAAATATCCTCCAATACAGCTGTGCATGATGACCATAATTTACCCGTATCACTAATCACTTTATATTAATTTCCACTAATTTTTAAATAAATATTTTACATGATATAAAGCCAAATCTAAATTGAACATCTAATTGAAAATGATGAGTGTATTCATCTTAATTATTGCATAAAGTTTTTGTTAAGAATATTAATAAAATCTTAACACAAAATGATTAGCAAAATTCGTAAATTAAATTAAAATATATAATAATCAGAGGAAAAGCAAAGAAAATAATGTTTAAAGTACCGAATATATGATTGTCTTTTATATATTAAAAAAAGTCTAGTAAATTATTTTTTGTAAAAACTGTTGGATAAAGGCAAAAATATTAAGAGATAAATAGTTAGAGATTTGCTAAAAGTGCCATGTTTAAATTGAAGTTTAAAATTCTTTTTAAGTGTTTCATATTCCAACAAACTAATTAGCGGTGAACGCACCTTTAGCTCATGTAGAAATCCGTAAGGCATTCTTATATTTTAACATATAGGTATTGAGCAATAATTCTATCTTATTAAAAATTCATAAAAAGAATCTCATGAGTAGATGGCTTGATCACTGGAATTTATTCAATAGGAAAACTAAATCGGGTCAGATCGGGAGTAGGGCCTCACATGTCATGGCTCGGACCAAGCCTAACCTAACCTATTGCCATCCTGACTACCAATAAAAAAATGGTATGAAACTATAGAATTTTGCATTAGTTGGTGTTTGAAATATCAGTCAAATACCGATCGATAGCATGAGATTCAAAATGTTCATGGACTTGAATGCTAAAAAAAATCTAACTATAAAATCAAACTCAGAAGCAGATGATAGAACAGAAGCAAAAGAGAAGCGTTGTAGCTCCCCCTCAGCTGCCACAACCCTCACCCAACCATCGTAACCAACCCTTGCCTCTCCACGTCGCACTAACAGCCCACAACTTGCCACTCGCCTTTGCTAGCTAGCTCTACTCCACCAATCATTGCCTGTCACAGCCCGCAGTTGGCCAGCCAGGCGCTAACTCCTCTCCTCTACAATGGTGACAATCATCACCCTCTTATGTTATATTGCATTGTTATGCTCTAAAATTACAGTGTTGTGAGCTTAAGCCAAGGTTGCATTTCGCTAGTGTGGGTGTGTGTGGAACTGTGGACTGTGGATTGTGGAACTCTATGTGTGTGTGATTGATTGTTTTGTAGGCTTATGGACTTATGACTTATAATTGTGATTATTGATTACTTGTAAAATGTGAATTAAGAATTGTGAATTTGTGATTGTGGAACAGTGAAATTAAAGTTTGAATTTATGTCATTTATAAAAATTATCATGTGTTCACTTAGAAATTATAGTTGATTGTGATTCTAACTTTTTATGATAACTGAGAACTAGAGTTTTTAGTTAGATTATGAATTGAAGTTTGAGATTATTCATTTGTTGTTTGAAATTTAAAATTGAATTATAAAACTAAGGTTGTTCTAGTCTGAAATTTAAGATTGAGATATTTTGAAATTTGAATGAAACATTAGTCTTTATTATAAGTTAGGTTATATATTATCAATTAAATTTTGTAATCATCATGAATTAGTTAATTTGTGGTTGAATTATATGATTAGTAAATATACAAATTGAATTATAGTTGTGAGTTTATGTCTATGATTGGATTATTTAATCAACTAATCAATAATCATACAAAATAAGCTATAGTTAAGAGTTTAAAGTTGAATCACATAATAAGTTATAGTTAAGAGTTTATGGTTGAATTATGTGCTTACACAAATTGAATTGTATATATGAGTTTATAATTGAATTCTGTAATAACACAAAATAGTTGTAACTTGTCAGTTTATGATTGAATGATATAATCATACAAAATAAGTTATAATTGTGAGTTTAGGATTAGAAAGAAGCATGAGTTATTGAGAAACTATTATCGATCTATTTATTCATTTTTTTACATAACTTTATTTTGATATGAAAGTATTATGCTAATTTTAATATACATCTTCATGTATTTTTATAGATAAATAGAAGGAAGTCAAAGTACTTCTAATAATTAAAAATAATCCAACTTGGGCTCATACTAAATTGGTTCCTGAAATGAAGAAACATATCATTTGTTTGCTTTTCAATAAGCATTTGAAAGGTAGAGGAATCACAAGATTAAAGAAGCATTTAGTTAGGGTAAAAAATGGTGTAGAGCTTTGTAAAAAAAGTGAGTCATGATGTGAAATGACAAATGAAGACTTTTCTTGAAGAATATTAGCATGAAAAAGATGGAAGGCAAAGATTGAATTACAAAATTGGTAGTAAAAGTTCTTTTGTTGGTGTTTAGGATGATAGTGGGAATATTGAAGGTGGTAGTATTCAATTCCTATCCAAAAGAATGTTGTCCTTGATGTTAGAAAAAGAAGAAGGCAAGTGCCTTTTTCTTTTGCACCATAAAAAACTCTTGGGGCTCAGCTTTCAATCCGTAGTGCCTTACAATCTAGAGAAGCGACTCATAATGTGGATATGTCGCAGTGCGTCATAACACTACACAAAATAAACTAGACCTACTACTATAACAGTGGTAAGTTTAGGTTGCTCCTATAGAGAGTGTGTGTAAAGCTTTTGAAATAAAATTAAATAATGTTTAGGTTATTGGGGTTAGTTTATCGAACAAGAAAATGAAATGAAACTAAATTAGTAAAGACAAATTAAAGAAAACAAGCAAAAATAATGAAAAATGATGAATACATTAGGGACCTGGTTCTTTAATTCAATCTCGGCCTACACCTAATTAAACATATTTCATTGCATTGTTGTCTTCACATCTCTCTTTGAACTATTGGTCGTAGATTAATAACAAACTATGTTAATCCTGATTTTCCTTAGGTCATAGTTAATTAAGAAGAGCTCGTTAATTAACCCTAGCTATCGAATAACCTAAGAGATGCTCTGTAGGTTTAATCAAACAATCGCCTTATGAATGAGAAAAACAAATCAATCTAAGCAATAATCATATAAGCTTGGACTATTTAACCTAGGCTACATTATCCCTAATGATTTAATACTAATAGTTGCCATATATGACTTCAAACACGACTATTACATATTGCTTTCAAATTCTAGCAATAGGTTTTCATGAAACAAATTCAATTGGGCATCAAAATCATTCTCATACAATTCCCAATCATTAAACACAAGATAACATAATCAATATGAAAAAGAAGGAAAGAAAACGACACACAACAATGTCTGCTTAAATGTGCTCCTCGATGTCAACTTCACCTCTGAACCGGCATCAGGAAGGTTAGCCCCCCATCTTTTCCATCAAGCTCCAAGCATCAGCCAAGGATCTCTCCATTATTATTGAGAATTGACCCCAATATGAAGAAGAATACAAATGATCATTTTTCTGCCCACCAAAACACTCTCCAGCTAACACCTCCTCTTTGCTTTAGCTATCTCACCTATCTTGCTCCAGCTTTCACACACCTCCAGCCCTTAAAAAATCCTTGTTTTTCACGTCTGTCCAACCCCCAAATTTCTCTTCTTTGTTACATTTTTTAGCCCCAAAAATCTCTGTTTTTCACGTTTGTCCAGCCCTCACACTTCTCATTCTCCAGCTGACACACTACTAGATGAATGGTTATCTTCTTTTGTTCATAATCTCCTAGCCGTCCATGCGTCTATCATATAATAAAGATAGGTTAAATGGAAGGGCACAAGTGACCTAAAACTGAAGAGGGGCTGATGATCCAACTGCTGTCTATTGCTACCCTCTTTTGTCTCTCTTGGTTCTTCACATTACCAACCCCACCAATTACAATATATTAAGCAATGATTTTAAAACTGGATCGGATCGATCGGAATAAATACGAACTGGCTAGGTTTCTGGTCTGCTTTGTGCTCATAACCTCTTTAAGAAAAAATTGGCTGATTAAGTAATAAACCTCCCGATTTCTTTAAAGACTGCCCAGTTTTTCTAAAAACAAGTTAAGTCATTCTTTTTAAGTTATGTGGGTCCTATGGTCTATGTAATGATACAAGACCCCTATCTTATTAATGATGTGAGACCCACCACCAACATTTAAGTTGCTCTTTTCACCACGCACACTAATTAAGATTGTACTTATAGCTGTAAATCTTTTAACTTTAAGTTTTATAGTAATGCATTATAATGAAAGTTGTCGTTTGGTTCCATTTCTGTTTTTTTTTTGCAGTTTTCAGTTTTCATTTTCATTTTTTGTTTCTATTTTCCTTTCAAATAAAAATAAAAACCTGTTTATTGTTGATGTTAATGTAGTTGTATTCTTATCACTGATAATAATTACATTTTAGATAAAACTTTTAATTAAATTGGTTTAAGGTCATGGCTAGGGATCTTAAATTATGCATGAAGTTATATTCCTAAATTAGGAATATTAGTTGGACCACTGTATAATAAGACTGCTCCTAATGTTGATAAACGAATGAGCAATATGGATTGGGAGATAGTCAAAAGAATAAAGAAAATAGTGGAAAATCTGTCAGACATAGAGCTACCACCACTAGGATCATATATTATCCTAGAAACTGATGGATGCATGGAAGGATGGGGTGGCATAGCAAAATGGAAAAGAAATAAAGAAACATACTTGCTAGACACAGTTTTGATTCTGTGCGGAGTATAGCAAATTGAGTAACAGAGTTGATGAAAACTGATTTATTATTACGAAAATGCGGGAAAATTTTACAAGTGGAGGGATACTGAGAGTTGTATGGTGCTTTTGTGTTTTTCTTTGGTTATAAGCTAAGGCTTATATAGCCATTAAGACTAGACTATTAGAATTATTGTGGTAGACAGAATAATTATTTTGGGTGCTCATTGGGCCCCATAGCGAATAATTCAATTCGTCTTTCCATCAATGATTCTTTGTCTTATTGTGGAATTATTAGTTCCACTACACACAGTAGTCGCCAAGTGTACGTCTATAATTAAAAACAATCCTACTAACTAAATTTTTACAAAAGTTGTTTGGACAGTTGTCCAGATGAGTGGGAGACAAAGTATCTCCTGCTTTTCTTTGTTGGCCATTATTAAGATTCCTTCTTATCCGACCATTCTCGTTTGACATGAGGTTGATGTGATGATTGTCCTCGTGTCACAGGTCTGAGTGATCTGGTTCCAGATGCCCATTTTGCAACCGATCTGTAATACCTTGGGTGTCTTCGATCTTCATCATCCGACTGTTGTTGATAGGCACAGGCTATTCCTTCTCTTCTCTGGCTTTCACGGAATGGTTCTTCTTCTTTGGAAGATACTTCAATTGTTTCTTTCTTTTGTAATTCCTTTATTGCTTTTAGAAGTTCCTGTACTTCTTGTTGTAATCGAATGATTTCTTGATGATGAATTTCAGCCAATGGACCTTCGCGTGCTTCTTTCTCAATGAAGATTTCTTCATCGATTTCAATATATTGTAATAAATACTCAAGAGCGTCATTAAAGGCATGGAATCCTTTAAATCTGGGTTTTTCTAATTGAGCAATTTTCTTGAATAGAGTTGAATAATTACAATATATTCCTCAATCTGGTCTATTAAGTAATGCATAGTAAGAATAATTCTTACCTATTGGAGGCTGCATAATTTTGCTGAAGTAATACTGCAAGGCACAACATGCGTTTTGCTTTTGTTTACTGTTATTAGCCTTCCATATAGCATCCAGCAAGCATTTCTGATTTTCATGAAGTGGAAGATTACTCAAAGGTCGATATGCTTTTGGATCATTGGGATCCCTTATAGGCAGCTGTGTTTTACCAAATCGGCAAAACTTTTGATTTCTTCCTCCTTTTTGCATCGGTGAGGACCGTTTCTTTTCTATGACTTCTCCTATGGAAAAATATCCTTCAAGTTCTTCCCGAGTAGGGTTTGAACTTACACCTTTTTCCTTTTTTCCATACCTTGCAGTTCTTCTATTGGTTGTGGTAGATTCTTCAGAACTTGAATCTGCCTGGTGTTTAAACTGTTGCAAGTATAAATCTTTGAGAGTTCTATAGGGTTTCTCGTACTTTTTTCCTCGTTGTTCTTCTCTGACAATTTGTTTATCCTTTCGATCCATACTAATTTGATGACGATACGAGACAGTTGATCTGCGAGGATATTTCTTTTTTGGTCTATATGTTTAAAGACGATCTTGACTCCAGTACCTATTATATAGTCAACAAAGTTTATCCATCTAACTCTTGATGGCTTGTTTTGTGACTGTTTGTTGTAAAAAGTAATGATTGCCTGGCAATCAGTTCTCAAAGTTATTTCTTTTTTTATCCAAATAATGGATCTTTAACGCGTTAAGAGTGTTGATACACGCGTTAAGTTCTGCATCAATTGTTGATTGAATACATCTGAATTTTCTACTGGCATAAGCAAAGATTTTTTCTTCACTTTTTGAACACTCTTTATTCCTTTTCCATTTTGCTATACCACCCCATCCTTCCATGCATCCGTCAGTTTCTAGGATGATGTATGATCCTACTGGTGGTAATTCCATATCTGGCAGATTTTCCACTATTTTCTTTATTCTTTTGACAATCTCCCAATCCATAGTACTCATTCTTTTGTCGACATTAGGAGCAGTCTTATTATACACTGGTCCAACTAATATTCCTAATTTAGGAATATAACTTCGTGCATAATTTAAGATCCCTAGCCATGATCTTAAACCCTTCTTTTCTTTAAGTTGCTCATCAGGGAAGTTAGTTAACTTCTTTATGATGTGAGGTTGTAACTTGATTTTTCTGTTGCCAATTACGACACCTAGGAATTCCACCTCAGGAGTTCCTACAGTCATTTTTTCTTTAGATAGGACAAGTTCGTATCTTTTGCAAATATCAAAGAATATTTGCAAATGTTTTCTGTGATCATTTTCTGTTTCAGAGAAGATTAATATATCATCGATGTAGGATGTGATATAATTTTCATGTCCTCTAAAGCACTGATCCATTTTTCTTTGAAAAATTGTCGGAGCATTTTTCAGTCCGAATGGCATGACCATCCATTCATATAGGCCATCTGGCACAATGAAAGCGGTCCAAGGAATTGATTCTGGATTCATAACAATTTGATGAAATCCACTTTTGAGATCAAATTTGCTATAAATCTTACTGTTGCCAACCTTTTAATAATAGTATTAATCCCTGGCAGAGAATACTGATCTTTATAGGTATTCTCGTTTAGCTTTCTGTAGTCAAATACTATTCTTTCTTTGCCATGTTTGATTTCTCCAGTCTGTGTATCCTGAGTGGTTCTGGAGTAAACCATCATAGCCATTGTTCTGTGTCTAGATGATGAAGGCCTTATTACTCCAATGTTTAATAAAGCCTGCACATGCTTCTTGACTTGGGCCTCCATAACAGGTGTTACATGTTTTAGAGGTTTGTCTTGAATAGTTAGGTCTGGATTGATGATTTCAATCTTACAGACTATTCCATTCTTAGCCCAATGTTTCTGTGGATTTTTCCCGATATATTCGAGATTTTCCATTTCTTTTAGAGTTAACTCTATTTCTTTTGAGTATGTAGGGATACTCTTGCCAATGTTGAAATATACCATATTTTTGATGGTATAATATTCATCAGCTTCCATTTCCAATTCTGTTATAGCTGCAGTAGCTATCTTGACTTCTGCACTTGTCGAGACTTTTGACAAGTATTTGTAGAATGTAACAGTATTGCCTTCCAGTCTGATGCCTCCATACTGTGAGCGAATAAAATTACATCCTATAATTAACTATACACCGTCATGCTTTGTCATGGGTATACAGAGTGTGAATGGTATTCTATACGTATTGTCTCCGATAATCATTTTACCATCCTTCAACTTTTGATCTGCTTTGAATACTGAAGTTATTCCTGATATTTCCAAAGCATAACTAAATCTTTCTTTTGCTTCTTGTGGGACCGCATCTATTTTGACACAGCATTTTGTTGCTCCTGTGTCTAAAATAGCTCTCAACTGGAATTCTTTGACACCCGGTATTTTATACTGGACCTCAAAGTTGTATAGTTGATTATTTATACGTCCCTTTGGCTCTGTAAGGGCTAGTAGCTTTTCTTGAGTAAAAAGAATTATCTCTTATTTTTCTACTTCATTTCTTTTGTCAAGTGGACTTGACATTCTTTCTGTTTTAAATAATTCTTCAACTATCTAAATTTGTGGAGTATAATATTGCTCAAAAATTATTTGAGCTATCATCACCTATGTCCACAAAATAGTCATCAAGATTAGTATTAAATAGCATAACATAAATGATACCTCGGTAATCGGTGTCAATTACTCCTGCAGTAACATCATATTGAATATTTGGATTTGGCTGTTGAACCTCCTTTTGAAAAAGAAACCATTGAAGGTATAGAATTTTCTTGTTATAAAAAGGGTTTTAAACATGTATATCATTCTGACAACAAGCAGTTAAACTTAATTTGTGACTTACAGTTAAATACCTTGTTCAATACCAGTGTAGTTTATGATTGTTTACTCTTGTTATCTAACGTTTGCCTAAAGCATTTTCACAGTCTTGAGGAAAAACTGGAAGAATTAGAAGGAAGGATAAAACAGATACCTTCAAATAAAGAAACTATTTTGACTCCAGTACCTGTTATATAGTCTACAAAATTTAT
>JANPWT010000245.1:19592007-19610591 GCA_024678245.1 Erythroxylum densum | reverse complement strand
CTTTCCTCTTATGCTTTGGCGTGAAAGCGAAGTCATAAAAGTAAACGTTAGCTCTTGATTGTTTAAATTGTCACTCTCTTTGTAATTCTCGTTGGAGTTCAATTCCTATCTCTTTTTTTATGTCTCAATTCCTTCCCACAGAAAAGGTTTCCATTTTTCTACTTGACTACAAGTCTTTTGAAGAGACATGGAGAAGATAAGGTAAGTTTTTTTTAGTACAAACGGAAAAGAAACAACTACAACGCTTCCCGCTACATCACGGGGCGGAAGCATCTGCAATGTCTTTGATTAATAAATCATTGCACCCTAGTGGGGCATCCGAAAGGTGTAAAACTCCAATATATGGAAGAGGGATGGATTTCGACAACCAATCAGCACATTGATTTCCCGTGCGGGGGGTATGACATAAATCGACTTCCCACTCACGTGATAACAACAACTTGATAGCCTAAACCAAAGAGCAAGGTATCCAGTGTTCCTTAAAAGAGTCAGAAAGGATATTGATAACTACTAGTGAGTCTGAGGATAATTCGACTCGGCGGTAACCTAAATCCCAAGTCATGAGGAGCCCCGAGTAAACGCCCCATAGTTCGGCCATAAGTGGGGAACAAGAGTTGATGTTGTGGACAAAGCCCCTAGGTAAAAGTTAGGAAAATACACGTATAGACACCATCACCAAGGAAACAATTAGAGATGGAGTTATAACTTGGTCTTTCTACTAAAAGTTTCAACCTTTTTGTTTGATGCTTTTGTTTGCCAATTTTCTAAATCGTAGGAGTAGAATGGAAACGAATTAGAGACCATATTTACCCTACCATTATGGGCATTTGGCGGAGGTATGCCATTCTTATACCAAGCGTCGAAGGATCAAATGTCACACAAAATTTTGCACGCATCTCTGAAAGAATGGTGTAAAGAAATAGAAGTTTCGAATGAAAGATCATGTGGTGGTTCAAGTATAAGGTCAGTGAATGGAGTAGATAACCGTAAGAAAATCCACAGGAGGGAAGGCCCAAAGGAAGCAGTTGGCCACAAAGGTCGCTCTTGTTTGTTGGAGATAAGAGAGTGTTAGATCAAAGATGAGAGAGTGTTAGATAAAAAATTTTAGCTGTAGAAAAGGATACAGTTGGGTTTTAATACATATAATTTTAGCTGTTGGAAAAAAACGCTGGTGTAGAGCAACGTTTTTTATTTTCAGCTGTTTGCCTTCAATCAGCTGATAAAAACGCTATTCTCCAAACAATGTTATTAGCTGGCTGAAGAGTCAAACAGCTAAAATCAACCAATCAGTTAAAAAATAGCTAATTGATTGATAATCAAACGTGGCCTATGTCCCTGTTTAATAGTTAACACTCCATCCTATAGAGCATGGCTGATTTAATTGCTAAAAGACAATTTTCTTTTGAACTTAAGAAATATCTTCTTGTTAAATAAAATCCCTGATGCACTCTTCCATTTAAGTCACTCAAATCTAATATGGTAAATTATATCTTTATCAATCTCTTCATTAATTTATGATAAATCCTAAATTCTTAAAGTACACTTTATATGGTATAAATTTGAACCAATGTTTATCTCTACGTGGGAAACCACTCTATGACTCAAAAAAATTATATTCTAAGTAGTTAGTCTTAGTCTTATTCAATTGAGTCTTGATGTAACCCGATACGATAGAAAAATAGGATTTTGTTTTTTTAGATAAAAAAGAATAAATGTTGAGGGCTATAGTCTAGACTCTACGACATGATGTAATGGTTGAAATAAAAAATTAATTAAAGAAATGATTATGTCCTTTTTTTTTGAACTCCCTGTTCTTCATCTTGAAAAAAAAGTTGGTCTTTCTTACCCTGCGTATGAATAGTGTCTTCGGGCATGGGGACAGTGAACAAGACAGAAAAATCTCTATCTCCGTGGATGTTTGCTTCTTGTTTCTGCGTCTCTGTCCCCTATTTTCGGGAGACAGGGACATAAATTTCTGTTTACTCCAAAAAGGGAGGACAGGGATGTCCCTATCTCCCGTCGCCTATGTTATTATTATATAATATTAGTTATTATGTTTATTAATGTTTATCTATTATTATTATTATTATTATAATATAATTTGTTCTTGTTATTATTATTATTATTATTAGTATTATTAGTAATAAATGTTATTATTATTACTAATATAATTTATACTATTATTATTGTTATTATTATTATTATTATTAGTAATAAATGTTATTATTATTATTATTATCATTATCATATAATTTGTAATTATTATTAATATGTATAATTATGATTATACATGTTGCCTTATTTATTAATTCAAATTAATTTTGTTGTTCTTGTTCTTGTTATTATTATTATTATTATTATTATTATTATTATTATTATTATTATTATTATTATCATTATCATATAATTTGTAATTATTATTAATATGTATAATTATGATTATACATGTTACTTTATTTATTAATTCAAATTAATTTTGTTGTTCTTGTTCTTATTATTATTGTTGTTATTATTATCAGTAATAAATGTTATTATTATTAATATTATTATTATTATTATTCAATATTAATTTGAAATTGTTATTATTATTATTTGTTCACTTTTTTACTAAAGCTTCTCTTTCGTAATAAATTTATCAATTCATAACACATTGTTAATCATCTTAAGTATAAGGGGTATTTTTATCATTTACACAATTTTTACGCTCTATCCATTATAACCAAACACATTTTATCACAGAGACGGAACAATTTTTTCCGTTTTGTCTACCACAACCAAACATCTTACTATCTCCAATTTCTGTTTTATTCTGTTCTATTTTATTTTATCTTTAGCTACTGAAAACAACAACCGTACGGACAGTAATAGCCACAATCACGCATTTATCGTTGTTACATATAAACGGTAAAAAAGAAAAGAAAAGCATCAAGAAAAAACTGTACAGTCTTCTTCTTGTTCATCTACGGATCTCCAGACCCTGTAGTGGAAGCTGGAAGCCTCGTATCTACGATAAAAAGCCAGTGTATCCGTCATTTGTTGGATCTAAATCATGGGCGTTGGATTCTGAGTATCACTTTTATTAAACCCAATCAAAATATCTGAACTTTTCTTAAAAAGTATCCAATCTATTTTATTGTTTTTTCTAATTTTTCCCAAGCTCGCTCTTCATTGGCATCTCAAACATTTAAGAAGCAAAAGAGAGGTCCTCTTTAATGGCATCTAGCAGCAGAACAAAGCACTCTGTAGAAGATGAAGCGCCGGATGAGGAGGAGGAAGAGGTAAGATTCTTCTCCATCTGCTTTTTGTTTTTCCTTTCTTTCATTTTTTTGTCGTTTGACTCAGTTGGGTTGAGTCTAAGTTTCTAAATTAGAATTCAAAAAATTCCTTATGCGCTCTGCTTGATAATTGATTATGACTGATATATAGTTCTTGTCGTAATTGGTAATGAATTGATCGATTTTCTTTTTGTTTTATGAAATGGGGCTGGTTTTGGTAGCTCGAAGGATTTGATGATTTTACTATTGCCTCTTCGTGGGAAAGGTATGCACGCTTTATTTCTATAAATTAAATCTGAAACTTGAAGTCGGATTACTCCGCATGATATGACTTTGGAAATGAAAGTGTTCATCGTATTTTAGGTTTATATCGGAAATAGAGGCAATTTGTCGGCAATGGCAGGCTGATGGTCCAAAGAACTTGTTGGTAAGCCAATTTAGATGTTGAAGTTGCTCTTTAATTTTGTCTTTTAATGCTGTAATTGGTTATTTTTTGCATTGCGAGTTTACGTATATGATGTATATTCTTTGATTAAATAGGAAAAGGGGGCTATTCAGTTGGAGTTTTTGCAGAACTTATATGTAGCCAAATTTGAGTTGAAATTTGCCACAAAAAGCTATAACATAGAGTATTACTTTGAAACTGGTAGCAAAGGTAAGATCACCGTTTCATCACCTTAAGTTTGTGTTTGCAACTGTGCATCTTCATTGAGGCTATGGCTTTTGCAGGCAAACCTGCAGATTGGAATTCTGCCTTGCATGATTTGCAGTTATGTTTTGGAGTAAGAGAATTTTTGGTATGTATAAAACTTGCTCTTTCTATAATTTTTTTACATCACTTGTTTTTATCATTACGTTCATATTTAATGGTATTCAGATTGTCAGGTAATTGCTCCTCAAAGTGCTAGTGGAGTTGTTCTTGATGCACCTGAAGCATGTAAACTCCTAAGTGCAATTGCAATTGCCTTGTCAAATTGTTCAAGGTGTGGTTTTCAGTTGCTATTGTTGTCAGTTAGTCAATTATGGGACTATGCTTGTATCTGGTGCCAAATCATTAACTTTAGTATGTGCGATCCATTTTCTGCTAGGCATACTATTAAACCAGCATTATGGACTTCTTTTCAAGCAACTCCTACTTTAGACAATAATTTGTCTCTATTGTTGCATTAGAAAAAGGAATATTGTTAATTATCTCTAACTCCTTATAATTGGCTCTTAAAGCTTGTGGCCAGCATTTGTTCCAGTGCATGACCCATCTCGGGAAGCTTATATTGGGATTCAAAATATGGGAACTGTCTTTACTAGAAGATTCGAGACAGACCGCATTGGTAGCCAGGTTCCTGTGAAGCTAATGCATTTGGAGGGCTTATATGAATTATTCCTTTCGAAGTTTGTAAGTTAGTTACTTATTGTTTTTGAAATATTTTTTTTCAGTATCTAATTATTAACTTATCTGATACTTCTTCCATTCCTATGATATGGGTTGTGTCATGATATCTGAGTTTCTCAGCTATATATGACATCTTCTCATTGTATTCATTTGGTCTTTAGGTGTGATGATCACAAATATCATTTGTTTGAACTTTTGTCGATTGCACTATTATTAACATCTCTATTTGAGTGATATTTTGTTTAAACATGATTCGATATCTAAACCTGTGCATTTGCACTTCCATGATTGTTTTTTTTTTAATTTGAAAGTAATTTAATCACTTCTACAAGTCATTGAGTATATTATTTTTGTATCTATTTCTCAGGCCTACTCCATGTTAGACCTCCAAATCCATCATTTGAAAGTTCATTTTACCATGAAGTCAACCTACCTAACTGTCCCATATTATGATGAAAATGATGATCTCCAAGTTCTTAATGATGAAAGCAAGGAGTATGTAGGAAACTTTGGGGGTGACGCCCATAATAAATCACAATGGGATGATGATTGCCCTTGGAGTGAGTGGTATTCTTTAGAGGACCCCATAAAAGGTGACCTTTTTCTCGTAACATTTTATACTTTTCAATTATTCTACTAGGATGAAATTGTCGTACCTGATAATATCAAAAAGTTGTGTTTTGTTGACCTTTCTTTTCTAGAAATTAAGCTTTTCCTTGCTTTGATACACTGAATGCAAACAGGATTTGAATTAACAGCCATGTGGTCAAAAAAGGTAGTTGAAAATGCCCTAGAAATGGCGGAGTTAGAAAATACTTCACCTCATGAAGCTGAGAAGTGGATGATACTCCCAATTTTATCCCCAAATTTGTAAGTAACTATCCAAAATCTTCATAATATTGTGTAAGAGTATTGCACATATGATTTATAGGTGCCATGATCTTCAAATATGAAATTTAGCAATTATTGTTTACATATTTGATTTCTAATTCTCTTCCTAATTAAAGGTCCACATATGTACACAAATTTTGTTTCCTTCATTTTATAGTTCTTCGATTCAGAATATAAAACTCGAATTGCTATGAACAAGATATTTCTCTCTCTATTGCTTATTGTCATGCATAACTGTGAAAAATTGCATTTGATAGTTTTTTTTATACATCAAGGTGGCAAACAATAATATGTCTACAACTGAACTATATCTCTATAAATCACATATAGATTTTGTTGATATTTCCTAGGTGTTAAATGACTGCTAAAAGTTAGCTAAATTAGATCAATTCGAATATTATGTACAACTGTTAGCTTCCTAAAATAGCTCCTTGTATTCCTATATATAGGTGTACCTATGTATTGATAGTTAAGGGAATAATAATATACATATGTTCAACTTATATTTCTGCATGGTATTAGAGAATACGTGAAAAGACCTAAACCTTAGCTGCCACCTAAAGAGACCTAAACCCTAGCCGCCACCTACTTTCTCTAATCCTACCCATTTATGTCAACCATGGCCGACATCTCTGAATCATCCAACCCATTTGTTCAAACACCTCCACCTCATAATATTACTGAATGGAGATAATTTTCTTCGCTGGTCCCAATTAGTTAGAATGTAAATCCGTGGTAGAGGCAAGATTGGACATCTGACTGGTGACAAGAAGGAACCAGTAGCTGATGATCTTACACACGGAATATGGCATGCTGAAAACTCTATGGTTATGATGTGGCTGGTGAATTCTATGGAATAGAGGATATCAGCTCCAACTACATGTATTATGACATTGCTAAGGAGCTATGGGATAATTTGAATTAGATGTATTCTGGTTTGGGAAACCAGTCCAAGGTGTATGAATTGACTCTAAAATTGGGCGAGATCTACCAAGGTGAGGACAGTGTTACCAAGTATTTCAATCCTTTGAAACGTTTGTGGCAAGACCTAGATTTGTTTAATGACTATGAATGGAAATCCCCTGATGACTATAACCATTATTGGAAAACAGTAGATGATAACTGAATTTTCAAGTTCTTGATTGGTCTTAATGTTGAGTTTGACGAGGTTAGAGGCAAGATTATTGGGAGACAACGACTCCCATCCATTGGGGAAGTCTTTGCAGAAGTCCGACGTGAAGAGAGTAGACGACTTGTGATGCTTGGCAAATGAAATCCTACACCTACTATTGAAAACTTTGCCTTGATTGCTGGGAATGCTGCTGGCCGTGCTAAGAAGATTGAGAAGTCACGGGAAATAAAGGCACGGGTTTGGTGTGACTATTGCAATAAAGCTCGTCATACTCGAAAAACATGTTGGAAACTCCATGGAAAACTGGCAAATTGGAAGGGATCTCATGAAGGAAAATTTAATAAAACTCCATCAGCCCATGAGCTAGATTCTGGACAGTTCACTCAGGAGCAAATTAACCACATCCTGAAGCAACTAAAACCCAAATTTTAGTCCTCAAATGCTCCCAATGCATTTGTTGCGCAAGCATTAGTGATAATCATGTTCCTTTCCCTACAATTTTGCTCCTTGGATCATTTATTCAGGAGCATCTGACCATATAACCAATTCTTTTGATTTATTTCATAATATAACCCTTGTTTTGGCCATGAAAAAATTCGTATAGCAGATGGGTCTTTTCTTGCTATAACTGGAAAAGGTTCGATCACTCTATCTTCTAATATTAGCCTTAAGTTTGTTCTTCATGTTCCTAAACTAGCTTGTAATCTGCCATCTGTGAGCAAACTAGGCCGTGACTGTACCATTACGTTTTTTGATTCGTATTGTGTTTTCTAGGAATAGACTTCGAAGAGGATGATTGGTTGTGCTAAGTTTATAGATGATCTCTACTACTTCGTTGATGACTACTTGAAGAATAAAGAAGCTCATGGCTTAAGTAATATTTGTTCTACCCTTGCTAAAGAATAGATTTTGCTTTGATATAATAGATTAGGACATCGTGGTTTCTCATATCTCAAAAGACTATTACCTCATTTGTTTAAATCTGTGGATTGTTCAAAATTTTATTGTGAGCATTGCATTTTATCCAAAAGTCATAAGATTATTTACCTTGCAAAACCATATCAACCCTCCAAATCGTTTTATTTAATTCATATTGATTTTTGGGTCCGTCCCATGTTAAAACCCTTTTTGGAAAAAATGGTTTGTAACTTTTATCTATAATCATACTCGATTATGTTGGGTCTATTTGATGCGTGAAGTTGTTCAAATCTTTCAAAACTTTTTATGCCATGATTGAAACTCAATTTCACACACATTGGTATACTTCACTTTGACAATGGTACCGAGTATTTTAATGAAGTCCTTGGAAAATTTCTTAAGCTTAAAGACATTGTTCACCAATCTACTTGTGTTAACGCCCCTCAACAAAATGACATTGTCGAGAGGAAAAATAAACATTTACTAGAAGTATCTCGGGCCATTATGTTTGCTATGAATGTGCCAAAATACCTTTGGGGTGAGACTATCTTGACTGCATCATACTTAATCAATTGAGTGCCCAGTCGTGTTTTGCATTATGCTACACTCCTAGATGTGTTTAATCAAAGTTTTCCTGAAAATTGACTTTATTCTCTTCCCCATAGGGTTTTTGGGTGTACGGTGTATGTTCATACTCCGACTAGGGGAAACTCCAAACTAGATCCTAGAGTTGAAAAATGTGTATTTATTGGGTATGCTCCTAGTAAATGGGGTTATAAGTGCTACAACCGTTTCACACAAAAAATTGTTGTGTCCTCCATGAATGTCACATTCCTAGAACTTAATTTTTTTTTTCTTCAGGGGGAGAACTCTAATGAAGAGGAAAATTTTTGGGATGTTACTGTTACTCCCAACCCCTTACTCACAGTCATTATTGATTGCAATATAATCTCTGATAATGAAGGCAAAGAAACTACTCACAATATAATCTCTGATAATGAAGGCAAAGCACCTACTCCTAATATGTACATGCCAGGAAATCCCAGTTCAACCATAGGGGGGAACTACCACTGTCCGTTCCCAAGGAACGGAATATTGAGCTTGGGGTTTATTCTAAGAGAGACTCAATTAAGAAGTAGAGAACAAACTACCTCAACATTGCATAGCCTCTCAATCTCCTCGGAGAATGAACCTGGGAACAACTCTACTGTACCCTTGTTGTGCCTAATAATGATCAATCTATACCTACTGACCCACAAGTTACCAGTGGTGTTTCTATTGATTTCTCTGCTGATAATTACCTACCCATAGCATTTAGGAAAGGGAAACGGGCTTGTATCAACCATCCCATATCAAAGTACCTATCTTATGGAAAACTATCTCACAAACACAACTCCTTTATCTCTAAAATCACTAACCTGTTAGTACCAACGAACATTGAAGAGGCACTTCAAGATCCAGATTGCAGATCAACTGTTATGGAAGAGGTAAATGCTCTTGAGAAGAATGGAACTTGAGATCTTGTTAATTCCCCTAGAGATAAAAAGCTGGTAGGGTGCAAGTGGCTATTCACTGTTAAATTCAAGGCTGATGGTAGTGTGGAAAGGTTGAAGGTAAGGCTAGTTGCTAAAAGTTCACTCAAACCTATGGTATTGACTACCAAGAGACATTTGCTCCTGTTGCAAAGGTGAATACTACTCGAGTGTTGTTATCCTTGACAGTAAATTTTGAGTGGACTTTACATCAACTAGTTGTAAAAAATGCATTTCTTAATGGAAGCTTAGAAGAAGAAATCTTTATGAGCCAACCTTTGGGATTTGAGGATACCTATGGGAGGAATTAGGCGTGCAAGCTAAAGAAGTCAAATAGTTTCATGGGATGGAGTTTGCTAGATCTGTGAATGAGAGGAAATATATACTAGATTTGTTGAATGATACCAGATTACTAGGCTGCAAGGCAGCTGAGACACTTGTTGAAACATGTGTGAATCTTAGCCCAACTCAACCTAAAAATATCGTTGATAAGGAGAGATACCGGTGGCTGGTTGGGAGACTAGTATATTTGTCACACACTAGACCTGGTAGAGCTTTTGCTGTGAGCTTAGTGCGTCAGTTTATGCATTCTCCAGGCCAAGAACATTTTGATGTTGTATATAGGATACTATGGTATCTAAAAGGAACTCCTGGGAAAGGTTTAATGTTTCATAAGCGGAACAATTTTTAAGTTAAGGTTTATACCTATGCTGATTGGGCAGGAAGTGCTACTGATAGAAGATCAATTTCGGGCTATTGCACATCTATTAGAGGAAACTTGATAACTTGGTGGAATAAAAAACAAAGTGTTGTTGCAAGGAGTGGTGCCGAAGCTGAGTTTCGATCAATGACACATGGAATTTGTGAAGTTTTGTGGATTAAAAAGGTATTGGAGGAATTGCAATTAGTTCCTGTTGAAGGTGTTTTGTGATAACAAGGCTACAATTTCAATCGCCACAACCTGGTTCTTTGTGATAGAACAAAACATGTTGAGGTTTACAAGCACTTCATTAAGGAGAAGATTGAAAAAGGATTAATTAGTATTCCCTATATATTGACCTCACAACAGGTAGCTCATATTCTTACAAAATGGTTACACAAGAGTTAGTTTAGTGTTCTGGTTACCAAGCTGGCTATGGATGACATCTACAAGCCAACTTGAGGGGGAGTGTTGGGAAATATCCGGGTGGGTGTTAATGACTGCTAAAAGTTAACTAAATTAGATCAATTAGAATATTATGTGCAACTGTTAGTTTCCTAAAATGGCTCCTTGCACTCCTATATATACTTGTACCTATGTATTGACAGGTAGGGGAATAATAATATAAATCTGTTTAGCTTATATTTCTACAGATTCCTTTGAGCATTGTTCGAGATCTAAAATGTACTTACTTTTTGAACTAATAGGTCAGAAGGAAAGAGAGTTGGGTTTTCTTCTCAATTGGCACTTCTGGTTACTGCATTGGATATGTCCTTCAATGCGCAATTTATGGAGGATTTTGTTTCAGGTATTGGATATAGCATTGTATTATTTTGTGAATGTAGCTTATGCACAAATTGTAGTTTGTTAATTCTTTTTATGCTCATTTCCATTTATCATATTTTTGTTCACAACAGTTGACAATCCAACTTCTGATAACTTGAAGTCCTCCATGGTTGTGCCTCCACCAACAGTTCTTGATCGTGTGTTCAAAGATCTCTTTCATGACGGTTAGTTTTCCTTCTTTACTATTTGACTTCTTGCTTTTAATATTTTTTGTATTCTTGTTGACATAATTGAATAAGAAAACCAAAACAGAAATTTTATAAACTTGTTCTTTAATTGATGCATCTTAAATAGGAAAAACACAACTAGTATAGAATCATTATCCTAGCTACTTATCTCTACTAATCTGCAACACCCTAACTACTTAGTGCTGGTTTATCTTATACTGAATCTAGGATAAGATTTTCCTATTTTATTGGAATCATTATCTACTAGATATTAGTTTTCCTAATTTACCAAGACTCCCCCTCAAGTTGGTGCAAAAATTTCTATCATGCCCAACTTGCTAACTTGAAGTTTGAATGGCTGCCTTAACAATCCTTTAGTAAATATGTCTACAACTTTTTGTGTGGTTGAAATGAATGAAGTACAAATTATTCCTGCTTAAAGTTTTTCCTTAATGAAGTGCTTATCAATTTCAACGTGTTTTGTATTGTCATGAAAGACTGGGTTATGGAAAATACTTATGGCTGCCTTATTATCACAATACAATCTAGTAGGAAAGCTCATGAGAATTTGAAGATCTTCCAAAACTCTTTGTAGCCATAGAACTTCACATAAACCTTGAGCCATTGATCTAAATTCTACTTCAACACTACTCGTAGCAGCTACATTGTGTGTCTCACATCTCCATGTGACTAAGTTGCCCAAAAGGAATGTACAATATTTAGAAGTCGATCTTCTATCAGTAGTTGATCCTGTCCAGTCTTCATTAGTATAAATCTCCACTGTACTTTCATTCATTTTTGAAGCAAGGCCCTTTTTGGGAGTGCCCTTTAAATATCAAAGGATCCTCTACACAGCTTCTCGTTGGGGGAATGCTTAAACTAACTAACCATACTTACAGAAAAGGCAATATTAGGTCGTATATGAGACAAGTAGATCAATCGCCCTACTAATTTCTGTTCCCTTCCTGTACCTACTAGGATTCCATCTTTAACATCTCCAAGTTTGACATTAAACTCTACTAGAGTGTTTGAAGGCTTGCATCCACTTGTTCTAGTCTCCTTTAATATATCTAAAATATACTTCCATTGTGAGACCACAATTTTCTATTTTTATCTTACTACTTCCATTCCAAAAAAATATCTTACATGGCCTAAGCCTTAATTTCAAACTCCTTGGCCAAATTTAGCTTAAGTTTCCTCATTTCTTCTATATCATCTCCAGTTCAAATTATATCATCCACATAGACGATCATAATTGAAATTTTGTCTTTGATGGATCTCTCAGTGAACAAAGTGTAATCAAATTGTCCTTGACAATAACCTTGACCCTTAACAAACTTTGTGAATCTTTCAAACCAGGCTTTGGGAGACTCCTTAAGACTATATAAGGATTCTTTTAATTTACATACTTTGGTTCCAAACTTTTCAGAGAATCTAGGGGGAGACTCCATGTATACTTCATCTAGATCTCCATTCAAGAAAGCTTTCTTTACATCTAATTGATTTAGAGGCTAGTGAAGATTAACATCAATTGAAAGGAGGATTTGCATCATGTTTAACTTTGCCACTATTGAAAACATCTCAAATAAGTTATGCCATATGTTTGGGTAAAGCCTTTAGTAATTGCCCGAGCCTTGTACCTCTCTAAGGATCCATCATAATTGAATCTTATAGTAAACACCCATTTACATCCAACAAACTTCTTTTCCATTTGGTAGATTGACTTCTTCCTAGGTTGCATTCTTTTCCAAGGCATTCATCTCTTCAAGAATAACTTCTTTCCACTTAAAAACTTTTAGAGCCTCCTGAAGACTATTAGGAATAGGAATACTAGATGCTGTGAAATAAAGGTATAATACATGGGTGAAATATTTTTGTATGACACAAAGTTGGATAGAGTGTTGTGTGCAAGATCTAATACCTTTCCTAAGATATATAGGGAGATCAATTTGAGAAGAAGAGTTTAGCTTAGAATCACTTCTAGAAATACTTTCAAGAATATGAATATTTGTGGAAACATAATGATTTGCTTGATCTAACCTTTGGTTAGATTCATGAAGATGTTGCAGAATGGTAACCTTTCATTCTTAGTGCTAGGTGTTCCTTTGAATATACAAGACCTTTGTACCGTTTCTCACATATCTTCATGTTTTCAGTATTATCATTTTGTGATGGCATTGTCATAGGTGGTTTATTAACCGATCCAACATTGTCAATATTTACTTCATTTACTTCCAATAATTTTTTGTTGTCTTTTTGTGAATGATCATGAGAGGTATCACTCTGAATAAACTCAAACCTGAGGTCTAAACCATCTAAGAACTCATCTTTACTACTATTTTGTTCCTCCTGATGATGGTAGTTATTATAATATGAAGTACCTTCAAAGAAAGTAACATCCATAATCATAAACACCCTTTTTGAAATTGGATCAAAACATTTGTACCCCTTTTGATTAGTGGGATAACCTACAAATGCATTTATGTGCTCTAGGATCTAGTTTTGAAAGCTTGGAATCATGATTATGACCAAAGGTCAAGCTACCAAAATTTTTTTAGGGAATGTTTGTAATGAGTCTAGTAGTTGGAAAATACTAGTAAAAACATGAATTGGTGTTTTGTAGTTAAAGATCTCAGTAGGTAATCTGTTTATAAAGTAGGTGGCTATTAGAGCTGCTTCCTCCCAAAGATATTTAGGAACCTTAGTTTAAAGGCACAAAGCTTTAACTATTTAAAGAAGGTGTTTGTTTTTTCTTTCGGCCACCCTATTCTGTTGTGGTGTATATGAGCTTTGATGAACTATTCCTTTCTTAGTAAAAAAATTTCCTAATATATTGTTAAAGAATTCTTTCTGATTATCACTTCGAAATATTTTAATCTTACTTTGAGATTGTGTTTGAATCATGTTATAAAAGTTTTTGAAGACACTTTCAACATTAGAATTTTCTTTTCAGAGAAAGACCCAAGTGACCCTAGTATGATCATCAATAACTATAATAAATCAATGTTTCCCAGAGAATGTAGCAACCCTAGAACCCCAAACATCACTATGGATCATGGTAAATGGTTGTGAAGTTTTTTAAGGTTGTGGTGGAAAAATCACACTATGATGTTTTGTTAATTCACAAGACTCACACTGAAACATTGAGGGATTTTTATTTATGAATAACTTCAGAAACAAATGCTTTAAATAGTGAAAAGTGAAAACTTAGATGGCCTAGTCGACAATATAACACAACTTTATTACTAGAAACTGAAATAGAATTGAAACAAGTTTGTTGGTCTTGCCTTCCAAATGTCTGTCCTTTGTGAAAAACATAGAGGTCACTATTCTGTTCAACATCCCCAATCATCTTCTCGAAGGTTAAATCTTGAAATTCACAATGAGAAGACTAGAAAATTAGTCAACAATTATGATGAAGAGTAATCTTACTCATGGACAAGAGGTTGTATAATAGGTTAGGAACATGGACATCTTTGATTTTTAGGGAAGGAGAGATAGACACTATTCCTTTTTCAGTAGCCAAAGCAAAAGAACCATCATTAGTATATGACCAAAAAAAAATGCGGAATACCAGTCATGTGATTTGTGGCACTAGAATCTAATATTCATGGGCCATTAGTGTTGGTACAGGCTTTTACGTAGGGAAAGTATTATCTAAATGAGCTAGAGAACATGATGGAATAGGATTATTTTGAGATTTAAACATTTGGTGTAGATGTTCTATTTGTTCTTTAGGGAAAGGAAGAGATTCTGAAGATGATTGCTGCCTTGAATTAGAATTGCTCCCTTGGAATGCTCTGACTTCTCCCCCTGTCTTGGTGTGATCCAATTCGGGATTTTCCTTGGGAGGTGTATGCTCTGACTTCTCCCCTTGTCTTGGTGTTCATTTCTTGGTTTCTTTTTCCAGTTAGCTAGTTTTCGGTTCAGCTTCCAGCAGGTTTCCCTGGTATACCACGGTTTTTTACAATGGTCACACCAAGGCTTCTATTTTCCGCTGCATTTATCTCCTTCACATTCAACTCCTTGAGTCATAAGAGCTGAACCTTCATTCTCTATTCTAGTTTCACCAGTATGTTTCAATATCACTTGTCTTCTTGCTTCTTCTCTCTGTACCTCTGAGAGGACTTCTCTTATGCTCGGTGGAGGATTTCTTCCTAAAATACAACCTCTAACTTCATCCCAGTCTCTATTCAATTTGGCCAAGAAGACAAATATGTGTCGTCTTTCAACTTTCTTCTTGGACCGAGCACTGTCACTTGGATTTACCCAACTTTCTTCATTAAACAAATCTAATTCCTACCATATAGACATCATTTTATTATAATATGCTATTACATTCCTCTCACCTTGTTGCATTTTCCACATTCTGGTGTTTAATTCAAATAATTGTGAGTGGTTGTCCAGATCTAAATATGCTTCCCTAATTGCTTCCCAAACATCACAAGTTGTTGGCATGATCATGAAGAGCTTCTCAATACTTGATTCCATAGAATTGATTAATCATTTAGCAACCGTTGACTTTTCCTAATATCATTGCTAATATTGAGGGTCGTTTGCAGCTAGTTGTTCGGCCTCACCATTTAAATATTCGAGCTTCCCCATGCCATCGATCACCAAACATATGGATTGGGACCATTCAAGGTAGTTTTTGCCATTCAACTTATGAATGGTAATTTGGAGAGAGTTTCTTGACAAAGCAATTGGTGAAAGCATGCTACTTCCTCCTAGTGAAGTCACTCGCTACTGTCATATGAATAAGTTAAACCAAAACCCACTATGGCTGCTGCTACAAAGGTTTTCCTATACACTAAATTTATACTGAAGTCGCGTCTACTCTTTTGCATGACAATCGTACTTAGGTCCGTTTAGACTCAACCTTCCCATATGATCGTTGACCAACAGATCTTGTTCTCGAACGTCGCACGTCTCTCGAAGTTTTTAACTCTCACATTCAAGTAAGAATACTACGAAATGATTAAATAATCATAGGCAATAATAAACACACAAGGGATACAATAAAAACCAACCATTATTACTTCCCGAGAAGTATACAAAGGAATGCTCTCTCAATGTGTTTCCTTCCCCTCCTATATTGCTGTTCTCCCAGGAGCAAGGCTCAAATAAACTATTTATAGGCACCTTTGGCTTTACAATTCAGAATCCTAATTGAACTGAACTAACTAGATCGCCTCTATCCTTATCAGATTGCATCACATTAACCAATTTGATGAAATCCCCATCCAAATAAGTTTCTATCTGATAGTATTTATCTACATCATAACTAACAAGATAGGAGATTACATTTAATTAGGAAAGACAAATCCATATCCGCAAAGAACTCTACTATCTTTAGATGATCCTCCCACATGGTCTTTATCTTTTAGAGCTGATGTATATCTACTGTGATCGTATCGGTCACATCATCCAAGATCTCTCCTTGATCTCTATCCATTGATGATGATTCATTCAAACCCAAAGTCTTTCATAACACACTGGTCTGGTGCAATGCTTACCGATGTCAAGTTCATTAGTCATATTCCATCTATTTGAGCACACATTAAGTCCTTGGAGCTCTCACATTTCTCCCTTATGCATGTGGTTTAGATAACTTTCAACCCAAGGTTCATATTAAGCTATCATTTGGTCCCACTTTCGAATCATGCATCTCGTCGAAGATTTTTGCCAATGTGCAGGAATGCATGCCAACTTTGACAATGCCCATTTTCCTTACCTATTCGCAAGTTTTTTCTTTGTTCCGTCATCCCGAGTATTAAACATTGGTCGAGGCTTACCAATGTCTGCATGATTCTGCTATTAGGACTTAGGGGTCTAATAGCTGCCTTGAAATTCACGATCTAATCCTACTGCCTTGATATCATGTTGACAAAACTGAATAGGAAAACCATAACTAAAGTTCTATATATTTATTCTTTGACTTATACATCTTTAATGGGGGAAAATACGACCAATATAGAATAAATATCCTAACTATTTAACTCTATTAATCTGCAGCGCACTAACTACTAAGGTGCTAATTTATCTTATCCTAAATCTAGGACAAGATTTTCCTATTTTATTGGAATCATTATCTACTAGATATTAGTTTTCTTAATTTACCAACAATTCTTTTCAAGGTTTTGCAATGTACCTTTTCTCCTTCATGATTCATAATTTCAATATGTTAGCTTAGATCATTCCTTCACTTCTTTCTTTGACACTTTATTTTTTTTTCTTCTTCATTGATTAGAATTCTATTGTTTACTACAAGGACATTGGGGTCACTGTAAATTTTTTTGGTTTTTGCCTCTTCATAAGATCATTAATTGAGTTAAAACTTAGTGGTTTTAGTTTGTTCCATAGAGTCCTTTTGAAATAATCTGAAAAGTGCATTTTATGTAAATATACATGATTGTAGGATTTATTAATTTAGAGAACTCCTAAGCGTGACATCTTTTTTATTCATTTTTTCACATGTTATATTTGTTAACTTAGGATCTCAAGTCTTGGATTTTACTAAAAGCGAGCATAAGAGGTCTCGAGCTATCAAAGGAGCACCACTTGATTCTCTCTTTGCACGGTTTTGCTTACACTCCTTATGGGTTGGTAACTGCAACATACGTGGTATGTAAGAAAAACAAAGGCTTATTAAATGCTTTTTAGTTGCATTTGTAGAGGTGCATGCCACATGATTTCGTTGAGCGTTGTACAATTCCAGTTTGACTATAATTACATTTCCACTTGTGTATTTTTAGCTATTGCTGTGCTCTGGATAGAGTTTATTCGAGAGGTGCGTTGGTGTTGGGAAGAGTCACAACCATTACCCAAAATGTTGCCCAATGGTTCAATTGATCTATCTACTTGTTTGATCAACCAAAAACTACAAATGGTAATACTTTGTTTCATATTGGTGTTATCTCATTCATGTTAGTTGAGAGATTTTATATAATAAAATGTTGTAATTTCAATAGTTAGGTCCCGACATCATGTGATGCTTGCTAAAATATTAGTTGTTTCTGGACCTAAATGAATTAAGTGCTAGATTGGTACATGCAATTCGATGTTTACTATAGAATACATTGTCACCCTTTGCAAGATTGATATTGTCAACATATGATTCTTTGTGAATTAAAATGTTTAGCTTTGCTAGTATACATGACATGTGTTAGGAAAAGAAAAATGGTATTTCTAGTAATGTCATCATCATCATCATCATCATCATACCCAGTCCGAAGTCCCGTAGTGAAGCAGGGTCTGGGAAGATCTGATAGTATGCAGCCTTAGCCCTACATAGTAAAGAGGCTATTTGAAGAATTTTCTTATTCACTTCTCTTAATTTACAAGGAGTATACACAAGAATATATAGGAGAAACTATCCTAATAAAGAAGGAATTCTAATTATACAAGGAATCCTAATTATACAAGGATATCTATTCCTAGGAATCCTAATTATACAAGGATATCTATTCCTAATCTGTCAACACTCCCCCTCAAGTTGGTGCAAAGATATTACACATGCCCAACTTGCAAATCAAAGTATGAAAGGTCCGACTGTTGAGCCCTTTTGTAAACACATCAGCTAGCTGTCTTTCAGAAGTCACATGAAATAAGCTCAAGACACCATCAGTTAACTTTTCTTTGATAAAGTGTCGATCAATTTCAATGTGCTTTGTCCTATCATGTTGAACAGGATTATGAGCAATACTGATTGCAGCCTTGTTATCACAATACAA
>JANPWT010000245.1:19576903-19591907 GCA_024678245.1 Erythroxylum densum | reverse complement strand
CAATAGTCTCATTTTCATCCATCTTCAGTTTTTCAAACCTTACAGCTAACATCTGTAGTTTTGATTCTATCACAGATTTAGATCCTTCATGAATAGTTCGCAAAGTATCTCATGCTTCTTTAGCATATTCACAGGCTGATATCATTGAGAAGCATCCTTCATCAACAACACTGAAAATTGCGTGCAATACATGTGAGTTTCCAAGTGCTCTTTCTTCTTCGGCTCTTATCCATTTAAATGGATCGTTTAGAACTGTCTCTCCCTTATCATCAGTAAGCATCGGATGTATCAAGCCATGTAACACTGAGTTCCATGTTCTTGTTCCCTATACCTGAATAAAGACTCTTATCCGTGATTTCCATGCAAGATAATTGGAATTGTCTAATAGCAGTGGCCTAATAATTGATGCTCCTTCCCTTATGGTCATAATTGCAAAACGCAGATCTGTACCAACTTGCTACCAAGTTCTAACTAGGTGACCTTGCTCTGATACCAATTGAAAAACTGTAGAGGGTAGTAGTTTCGTAAACTTTCCAATTTTACTGTGGACGTCTGTGGCACAAACGAAAACAAAGGCAACAAAAAAGAAATAATAAAAAGCACTAGAAATTTGGTAACTTAGTTTGGCATGTCTTGCCTACGTCTATGAGGCCCTCACCTAGCTTAATATTTTCACGAAAGTATAATAGATTTATCCAAGGTTTTGCTGAGTCGACACCACTCAGCCCTTGATACTATCTCTCAGCCTCATTTTCCATGAAAGTTTTACACACCCAATAACAGGACTGATTCGTGTTAACCTCGTCAGAGGATTTTTCAACACTCCTTTAACGAAAAGACAATAAATAAATAACTCAAGCGATTAACTATTTAAGAACAAAAACATAAAACACTTGAGATAGAAACATAACAACTTCCCTAAGGTTTCAGGTACTCTGAAATAGATCAGAAAGTTGTTCACACAAAATAGGTTTATTCATGCACATTTTGAATCCAAGTTATAGCTGCAGCAGAAGGAATTCATGCAAGATAGATCCAACAAATAGACTTCCACATAATAATTTACTAAAGCCTCACTACAATAAGTCACATACCTATGACAAACAAGACATTCACAACCTTCACCACATCAATTGCGTAGCCTTCCACAAACGAAAGTAAAAATCATGGAGATATTCGCAGCAAAACTAAACCAACTCCTTTTGTTGCGGTGCAGTAACAGAGGTCAGAGTGGCCCCCTCCTCCATTGTTCCTAGTTCCTATGCTGCTGATGGGAAAGAACATAATCAATGCAATGCCGTACACCTATCTCTCCCTCCATCTCTTCTAAATTCATGTGACTATTTTTACTTCTTCTTATGTTTTTTTTCTAAAACTAGAGATTCATTTTATTAAGAAGAAGACGATAACAGTAAGAAGCATATCCAACTTAAAATAGAATTTTATCACAACTGAATTATTATCCAAAATTTCAACAAGCTTATCTTCTTCACATATCTCACTTAAAATAGAATTTTATCACAATTGAACCATTATCCAAAAATCCAACAAGTCAGCTGTGTCCAATTTAAATTCAATCAATCTGGATGTGAAACTGAATTATTTACTATGTCCTATTATAAAAAATGCCAAACTTTAATGATAAGATGTATACCATATATCTTAACATAATGTTATTGATTAAGATATATTAAATGTTATCGAATATTTTTTACAGTAGATGCTATTGTTTGGATTCCTTTTTTCTTGATTATTGGTGGGTGTATGTCTTGTAAGGAATCGACAAGTTGGTTTTTTTTTTGGTTGGTCAGGAGAGCGTCCTAACGCAAGATGATAATTTGGCGAGTGATGTAGAGTATATATGAGGACTTGCATATCGAAAGTTGGAGTTAGATTGTGTATCGATTGAAAAGAGAGCCCGTGTTGCTTGGTTCAGAAAAAGAGAGACAAGGGAAAGTTTTGGGAGAGATTACAGAAATGTCATTTTTAAAGGAATTTTGACAAGCAAGTTGGACAAGCATGTCTTCAATTATTCTGAAAGGGGATGTTTTTGTTTAAATTGAAATTTGTAGAGATAATCATGCATCAGCCGGGGTTATGCAGTGTATAATAATGCTTGCTCTTGACAACACTGCTTTACGTGAAATGGAAGTTTGAAGATTTGGCTTTTAATTGAATCTTAGAGAGAAGTACTAGTGATTTGAGAAGGTCGCAGACCCAAGAGACGCGTATTTCAGGATAAATAGTCTAATGATTCCGTTTAAGAATTACCTTTAGCATGTGGATCGTCAGCAAGGAGAGCGACCAAGGAAATTTGTCAATTGTGGGCGAAAAAAAAAAACAGGGAGCTTCATTATGAGAGAACATGGAGATCGTATCCAATGGCCAAGAAAGATACGGGATGCTTGATTTTGGAATACAATTAAATTATATGAATTTGCCAATCACAATGACGTTTTGTATCCAGATCCTTGCGACAGGCCAATTCTGGAATCTGGAATCTGGAATCTGAATGCAACGATACATGCATTTAGAATTTTGTATGGAGTATGGGCTACATTCATGCTCTCTAGATAGGATGATGGGTTTTGAGCTAGGAATGTGTATCTTTAAGATAAAGATAGTTCATTCCACTATTAAGGACATAGAATAGCAACATTTGGCATCGATAAAGGTTTCCCTTGCAATTTGAAGATAGGTGCCCAAAACTTGCAAAATAGTTCGTTCTGATGTACATGCACGACTTTTTGTTTGCCTGAAGAGTTTTGATTCTGGACCTATTATTGCGGAGCATCAAATGCACTGCCACAAGGAAGAAGAAAAATAAACGCATCTATTTGCATAAATCTGTGATGCTTTTAACTATGACCTTTCTTTAAATTTCCTTTTTGCGCAATGTTCTAATCCATGTTCTACTTGTCTCATTCATGTAGATTTCACTTCCTTTAAATCCATTTTAGCTATGACATCGTGGGAGTTTTCATCAATATTAGCAAAAGAGAGACAAGAGTTTTACGAATATTAATCATCTCAACACTTTTTATATACGTTATTAAGACCGTCAAGAACCTTATCAGTGAAATCCTCTTCATTAACGAGGTTTTTAGGGTTCAATTTCATCCGCCCGATCTTTGACAGATTACATATACTTAAAGATTGTCTTAAAACCTTTAATATTAGTAGTATCCAATTCCGCAAATATAATCATACTCTAATCACAAACAAATTATATATAACTATGAGCATGGTTGAATCCACAGGGACTGAAAATTTATCTCGTTTCCCTAAGTTAACAAAACAAAATAAAGAAAGGGAGAATTTAAGACATAAATTGAAATAGATTAAAGGCAAAAACAAAAAATAAAAATGCAATTTAATGAAATAAAATAACAACTGACATCTAGCCCAAAATATAAATTTTAATTTTGATTCTTTAAATTGATTATTAATGTAAAGATAAACTTTTTTATTCCTTAATAAACTAGTCATAGTCATAACAATTTCCGACAACACATTTTTCCTTCCTTCTTTGTTAAATAAAACGAACTCTTTGATTAATTTTCTTATCAACGAATAACCCTATATAAACTCTTAGGATTTAATCTATTTACTATACTGAAAATTAAAGAGATCATTAATTTTAGCCAACAAACACACATGTTTTGTTTATTTAAACTAGAATATATATCATATAACATAAGTGGAATATCCTATACTAAACCTTGTTATTTCAACATTAAGTATTAGAATAATAAAATTTTATGGATTTAATCGTTGCAATAAATAATATATTATTTTTATAATTAAACAATAGGTCCTCTATATCAATCAAACAAACAATAGTTTTTATAATCTCAGAATATAAATAATAAGAACAAAAGAGTAAAGAAGAACAATTAGATCTCGCAACTTTTGAAGAATCAAACTTCAATTAAGCATTGTATTTGAAAAAAAGAGAGAATTTAGTTGTTCATAGTTCTCAAAGATAACATAAAATAAAAGTAAAAAACTATCTTAAGAACATAGAAAACAACTAAGATGAACTATGAGAAGAGAGAGACAAATGAATAAATGCCTCTTGCGCCTCTTTCTTATAAATAATTCTAAAATCCTATCTAATCTTCATAAAAAAGGGATAAAAGGTAATATCAGTACTAAATCTAAAGAATCTCATTTTCATTATGATCATCCTACTAGAACAAGTCATATCTATTAAAACTAATAAATAGACAAAGTAGGAGCAAAAATAACTAGAGCTCGCTTACTTTAGAAGAGCTGATCTATTTAACCACGTTAAGTTATGGAGTAGTCGTATCATATTAACTAAGGTGGAAACATGCCTTATGCTGTAACATCTCTTGGAACTTTTCTTTTACAAATTTTATTCTTTCCTAAAATATGCATCTTTGTTCCTTCTTGCCAAATTTCAAATTTTAAGCACATTTTGATACAAATATCTAATATACTCCACAAAACATAAAATATATAATTATAAACCAAAATTAGAAGAATTTTATCGATCAAAACATAAGAAATTAATATGAAATATATGTACTTTAAGCATGCTATCAAATTCTCCTACACTTAGACCTTGCTTGTCCTCAAGCATATAGTAGTTTAGACTCATCAAACTCTTTCCATATCCTTCTCGTTTGCTTCCCAATTCATCCTTTCATAACCTAAATCATCACATCTTACCAAACCAAAACAAAACAAAGAAATCCAATTTATAATATTAATTCTCATAAACTACAAAAATAAGCAATCGTCCTAACAATATTTTTAAAATCAAATGCAATTGTAATCAATACCCTCTTATTAGTTTCACCCTATGCACTCAGAGTATTTAGGGTATTAATGGATCATATCAACTTAGAAAAACTCTTGTCATAGGCTTACTTACATATCACATCTCCATCATCGAATAATGAATGCAAGAGTCTAAGAGTCTTTGAAAGGGTTATAATGGAGCTTAAACAAGGTTTAGAAAAAGGGAAGTTTTAGATTTATCAAATTGAAGGAAGTATACAAACCCATCCACATGATAAAAAATGCTCCATAATTCTTTTGATTCAAGTCACTTAACTATGATTATGCAATATTTTTCTCATATCTTCCTCTTTATTTTTGCTTTTGTTTCTTAATTAAGGAGGAGATTTATTATCACTCCTTCTTTTCCCATTTTATATATACATACATATATAGAGAGGAACTAAAGCTATTTAACTTGAATCACTTCACTATAATTTTTATAATCATATTTTAAATCTCATACAAGTAGGCTCTTATAATCCTTTAATGTTGGGTTCAAAATTATGGGAAAAATCAACAACAAAAAAAAGTAAATGTGGCTTGTATTATGGTTCAAATGCAAGAAAAAAGAGACTACAACTCAAATTGGTTAACTAGGGCAGATATAATCTAGGTGCTTTTATGAATTCAAAATGGTTAACTTAAATGTTGTTATCATTTTAATGCATCTAATCCAACAATATGTCTCAAGATGCATAACAAAGTGAGTTTTTAGAAAAATCAAACCATATGATAATCACTCAATTTAGAAAATAGAATGTAAAATAATGAATGATCATAAGCTCAAATGCTTAAAATGTTAGTTAACATGTATTATATCCTTTTGCATTTTTCCTCTAAATCAATCATAAAAAATAATTATTCAATATTTAATAGGTGAGAACCTATCCATTCATGCTTGTCATCCTATTGCATTTCATATAAATCAATTATTCATGGAAATTTGAATCATTTAGCACAAATCTCACAAAACAAATTGGTACCTTTAAAAAGATAACTTAATAAATAAGAATTGAAGCATGCTTGACAAAGATTTTCTTTTATGAAAATTTAAATAAATTCGTAAAGGCATATATAAAATAAGAGCTAAATCATCAAACAAAGTTAAGTACTAAACCTTTCCTCCCCCGATATTTATTCCATACATTGTCCTCAATGCATCAAAACCAATGCTTAATGATTTTAAAAAATAGAAATATAAATATAAGATTAAATGAGACTTCTCATAAAAAAGCTTAGCATAGTTGATATACCTCCTAACACTCAGTGGTGAGGGTAGAGTATATTGTATAAAAGTGAAGAAGGTTATCAAGTTCTTTTCTATCTAAGTGATCCGCCTCTTTAATATTTCTAGTTGTTCATGATTTGAATTATTAGGGATAGTAGAAGTGGATGACATTATGTGGTGTTATGGATCCAAACAACAAAACACCATTTCTTGTCAAGTAAGCCCATCAAATCCAAGAAAGGGATATCTAATGGCAACATCTCATAGGAAACACTTAAATTATTCTTATTAATTTCAATAAATTTTTCATGCATAGCTAGTTGGGTAATTAAAAATCCTAGGATTCATGATGTTGATTCACTATGACTACATTAAACTGTAAAGCTAAAATTCACTCTGACTTTGTTCAGCATATAAAAAAAGTGTTATTTAACACAATATCAAAAATTTTCCTACCTAAAAACGTAAAATCTAAAAACCTATAAATTAGGGATGGCAGGCAGGGCTTGGAATTGGACTGCCTGGGCCTTGCCTAGCCTGAAGCCTGATAGATAACCTAAAAAATGATGTAGTTTTGATAACTTTTATTAAAATAATAATAATTTTGTGTCAAGCAGGACTGGGCCGAGCCTAGACTCGAGCTGGTCGTCTCTGGCCTATTCAGACCCAAGCTTGAATCGAGCAACCCTAGACCGTTCAGGACTTCAAGCCCAGGCCCAGCCTAGCCTATTGTCATACTTACTATGAATGTATTTAAGGATAGGTTTTTTCTTTAAAGTATGTTTTCACTTACTTGGGTCATAAAAGTAAGCAATAGATAATTCTAAGTAAAACGTAACCAATTCAAAATTAATACTATAATCACTAGCACTATTTAAATATTCATTAGTGGTGGCATATTTTTTAATAACAAAAGCAAATGCAAGATTAAACTCAGTAATTAAAAGTTAAATTCCTTACCCATCAATTTAAAATTCACCATTGAAAGGGAATTCAAAGTGAAATCAACATGCTTATTAAACTTAAAAGTAGTGTAGAATTTATGCACATGCTAAATATAAGCAAGGCATTAAATGGAAAAATAAGTGTGCGACCCAATGTTATCATTCAATTCAAACACAACAATTCTAATGTTCAAAGCATCTTTTAAGGGTGATGAATGTACTTATGGGGAATGATGGATCATTTACAAATACTTTAGCACCTTTCTTTGTAATTGAAGTGCACATTTAAATCTAACTCTTTGCCTTTCCCTAAACAAATTATAATCTATGATTTAGTGCTTACATATGTTGGAGATTTAATTGGAGCTGAAGAGAGAACTCATACTTTAAATTTGGCTTAATGTTCTTATAATATTCAGAGGAGGTAAGGTTTTCAATTCCCTAAACGTAGTGTTGAATTCATGCATAAGCTCAACATAGTTAGGGTATTGAATGAAAAAAATAAGTATGCCACCCAATGTCATTAATCAATTCAAGCACAATTGTTCTATTGTTTAAAGGATCCATAGTACGGTGATGAATGTCTTTACAAGAAATGATGGACCATTTACAAATACTTGAGTACCTTTCTTTACTGCTTCTTTCTCAAAATTAAAGGTGCATATTTAAATATAACTCTTAAGGGAGGTAAAATATGACTGCTTTTCCCCCAAAATGCATTCTAGTATATGATTCGATGTTTACTTGTATTAGGGAATTAGTTGAAGCTAATGAGGGAACATATGTTTTAACTTTGTCTTGGGCCTTTTGTTGCATTCAAAGGAGATAAGATTTTCAGTTTTTTAAAAAAGTATTGTAGAATTTATACACAAGCTTAATATAGGCAAGGCCTTGAAAGGAAAAATAAGCTTGCTACCTAATGTCATCAATTAATTCAAGCACAACAATTATATTGTTCAAAGCATCCATAGTGGGTGATGAATTTACTTGCAAGGAATGATGGACTATTTTCAAACATTTGAGTACCTTTATTTGTCTTTTCTTTCTCGAAATTGACGGTGTCCATTCAAATCTATCTATGAGGAAGGTAAAATATGCTCGCCTTTCCCTAAACACATTCTGGTATGTGATTAGACGGTTATTTATGCTAGAGATTTAGTTAGAGCCAACGAGGGAATTTGTGCTTTAGCTTTGGTTTGAGCCTTTTGTTGCATTCAGAGGATATAAGCTTTTTTATTCCTCAAAAGAGTGTTTGTCATCATCTTTTCAACCATTATTCATATGAGAGGAGAAAGAAGTCACTAACTTTAGAGTGAAGATGACAGCTCTAACAACAACAAGAGGTAGTAGCTTAGACGATGTAAGCGGCAACAGCTAGAGGAGAAAAACAAGTTAGGGTTATAAAAGAAAAGAAGATGATAAGATAAAGAAAATAAGTGTTCTATTAATTATTAATTATTGATTATTGATTATATTTATTCATTATAAAAGTTGCACATTATGTGTTTTTGAGTCATAAGCAATCTTATTGTAAGACATGACGTCTTAGTTAAGAAAGGTTTAGTGAAGTGGAAGTAATGCATAAGCACGCCTTATTCAAAAATTGCTTAAGAATGCTTCATCGCTTTTTATGAATTTTGGATTTGTAAAGTGTTCCCATGATTTATTAAGAATGCTCTATACTCTTAAAACAAAATAAAGTAATTTAAGCTCTGAAAATCATAAAAATCATAATTTAAATGAAAGAAATTTTTTAAAGAAAAAATATAAAGTTCCCTCCTAATTAGCAACTTTATTTAACATTTTACTAGATATTATGGTTCCTCACATCTTATAAGTTGGGCATTCTAATATTATTTCTTTAATTTTATAAATGTAAAAACTCTCATAAAAAGGTTTGAGACAATGATGATTTTCTTTAAAGACTTATCGATGCTTAAACTGTGCACTTCAATTGTACCATGAGGAAATACGTTACTTATCTAGAGCATAATTTACTAAGAAACAATTTCAAATGAGAGTAATAAGTTTATGACTAATTAAAAATATCGAATCTAAAAAATATATTCCTTCTCTAATCATAAATTAATTGTATATAGGGATAAGTAGAGTTAAATTCTTAGGGACTGATGAAGCTTACCTCATTTGGCCAGTTAACAAAATAAAATAAATGAGGGGAGAATTTTAAGACAGAAATTTAAAAAGACCTCTTTTGAAACTTTTCTTCTACAGGTTTTCACTCTTTTCCAAAATTTGCATCTTTGTTCCTTCTTTACTAAAATTTCACTTTTAAGCATATTTTGATCAAAATCTCTAATCTAATCCACAAAACACAAAATATATAATTACAACATACAATTACTAGCATTTCATCAATAAAAAAAGAAATTAATATGAAATATGTGTACTTTATGCATGCTTCCATATACAATTCTTCAATTTGTCCTTGATTTGTTTAATATGACCATGGGATTATCGACATAGGTATTGGCAATATTGGTCCGTTTCTCTTCAAAGGTGGTAATGCGGGTATTACACCAATAGATGCATTAAAGAGAAGACTTGTATAGGCCAAATTTTGAATTGAGTTATGACTAATGGTGATGGTTAGAGTAGGATAGAGATGAGAACATTAAGAAAGTTATAGAGATTATATCCTTATAATAAGACTTTAAATTTAGAGGAACTATGTGATACGTTGGTAGCAGTTAGTTTTGTGATATTTGAACTATTAATTGTAATAAGAGAATTATGCAATTTTTAGATATTTTTAATGAAGATATGAGTAATTGATAGGGTTTCTTTAGACGTCATTATAGTAAATAAAAACTTAGAGAATTATGAGAAAAAAGAAAGAGAAACAGACAAGTTAAGAATGTGGCTTTGATACCATTTATTGATCCTTCCTAATCTAATATTGCCATGGAGAAGTAGTATCTCGAGATTGTAAACTTATTGTCAATGGAGCTAGTGAGGATTAGATGGTGACAAGTTGAAAAATGGAGCAATGCTTGACAGTGTGCCCTTTAGTACATCTTTATAAGTATCCAAGATATGGATGCGATGTAGGCTGATTATTACGAGGAACAATACATTTATATCCTTTATCATAAAAGATGGTTTTGGAAGAATGCCCAAAAGGAGGAGATGGTCTCCAAAAATATTGGCCAATGTTGGAAAAGGATAATGGTGTTATTGGCGATATTTTAAATGGTGATATGAGTATTTGAAAGAAGTTTATTCATAAGCCATTATAGTTAAAGAAAATTTAGAGAATTACAAAAAAAAAAGAAAGAAAAAGAAATAGGTTAAGAATGGAACTCTAATACCAAAAAAGATTAGAAATAATGGCTTAATTCTATTGCATAAAGAGTATAATACAAGTACAAGTTAAAATTGTATGGTCAATCAAATATTCGAAATCCAAATAGATAACTAATTCTACACATTTTATTGTCAATTCAATTTATTTTACAAATCTAAACAGGAAACTAAACAGATGATTACATAATCAAATAATTAATAAATTTATTTCTCTAATATAAACCCTCAATATGGAGCTCTTGTGGAGAGTTCAATCTTGGTTTTTAGAAAATTGAAAATCAGTATATGTAAGAGAATCAATTAAAACATCAACTAATTAATTGGTTAAGGGAATATAGGTGTGATGTAAAGCTCCATTATGTACTTGATTCCCAATGAAATATAATCAATTACAATATGTATTATACGTGAATGGAATATATGATTAGAATCGTTATGATTTGCTCTAACATTGTCATAGCACAAATTCATTTAAAAGAAAATGAATCTAACTTAACTCAATTAATACAATAACGATGATACTCTACTTTAATCAAAGAGTATGCAACTACACGTTATTTCTTAGAGGAATAAAATATTAGATTGAAACCAAGATAAACAATATAAGCATTGATTGAGTTATAGTCATCCTTATTATCGACCAATTTAGCATCTAAAAAGGCATGAAGAGGTCAATATATGTGATGGCCTAAGGCAATACCATAATTAGTTATACCAAAAGGATAGAAAAGTAAGCATTTGACATCATTCCAGTAATCATTATTAGGTCGATATATAAACTGAGATAACTTATTAACATCATATGCAATATCAAGGCAACTGATGCACAGGTAATGAAGAATGTCAACAATTGTTTTATATGTAAAGGGATTTGTCAATATGGATGACATATTTGACTCTATTTATAATTGTATGATTGAGAAGATTTATGATAAGTACGATTGAGAAGATTTATGATATACTTTTGTTGAAAGATAAGTAAACTATTGGAAGTAGTGGTAACTTCAACACCAAGAAAGTAAGTCAAATTAGAAAGAAAAAGAAATAGGTTAAGAATGCGACTCTGATACCATAAAAGATTAGGCATGATGGTTTAATCCTATTAAATAAAGAGTATTTATGCAAGAACAAATTAAAATTATATGGTCGATCAAATATTATAAATACAAATAGTTAACTAAGTCTACATGATTTACCATCCATGTAGTTTATTTTACAAATCTAAATAGGTACCTAATAGGATGATTACATAATTAAATAATTAACAAATTGATTTCTTAAATATACACCCTCAATATGGAGCTCTTGTGGAGAGTTCAATCTTGGTTTTAAAAAAATTGAAAATGAGTATATATAAAAGACTTAATTAAAACACTAACTAATTGATTGTTTAAGAAAATATAGGTGTCATGTAAAGCTCTACTATGTGCTTAATCCCCATTGAAATACAATCAATTGTAATACATTTTATATGTGAATGGAATATATGACTAGAATAGATATGATTTGCTCTAACATTGTTATAACATAAGCTTGTTTAAAAGTAAACGAATATAAATTAACTCAGCTAATACAATCACAATGGATTGATACTTTGCTTTAGTTGAAGAGCATGCAACTGCACGTTATTTCTTAGAGGGATAAGATATTAGATTACAACCAAGATAAACAATATAAGCATTCATGAAGTTGTATTCATCCTTATTACTGACCAATTTAACATCTAAAAAGGAATTAGTAAGTAAATATATTCGAAGGCACAAGCCAATACCATGATTAATTATACCAAAAAGATAGCAAAGTAAAAATTTGACATTATTTCGGTAATCAACATTAGCTCGATATATAAACTGAGCTAGCTTATTAACATCATATGCAATACCAAGGCAAGTGACACAAAAGTAATGAAGATTGTCGACAATTGTTCTATATTTAAAGGGATTTGTCATTATGAATCTAGAATGAGTTATAAATTTTAAGTTTAATGGCAAGTGAAGTGGTGACATATTTGGCTCTATTTATATTTGCACGATTGAGAAGATTTATATGATATACTTTTGTTGAAAGATAAGTAAACTATTGGAAGCAGTAGTAACTTTAACACCAAGTATGTAAGCCAAATTAGAAAGAAAAAGAAATAGGTTAAGAATGTGGCTTTGAAACCATAAAATTTTAGAAATAATGGCTTAATTTTATTAAATAATAAGTATATATACAAGAACAAGTTAAGATTATAAAGTCAATTAAATATTCTAAATTTAAATAGTTAACTAAGTCTACATGATTTACTATCAATTCAATTTATTTAACAAATCTAAATAAGGAACTAACAGAATGATTACATAATTAAATAATTAATACATTTATTTCTCGAATATATACCCTCAATATGGAACTCTTTTGGAGAGTTCAATCTTGGTTTTCAAAAAATTGAAAATGAGTATATGTAAAAGACTTAAGTAAAACATTGACTGACTAATCGTTTGCGAAAATATAGGTGTCATATAAAGCTCCATTACATGCTTGATCCTGAATGAAATATAATCAATTGCAACACATTTTATACGTCATCATCGTCATCATCACATCTAGTCCGAACTCCTGCAGTGAAGCAGGATCTAGGGAGGTCTGATAGTACACAACCTTATCCCTACATAATAGAGAGGTTGTTTCTAATAGACCTACATGCAGATGCGACAGGAAAATAGTGATGCAGGTTAACAGAAATAAATAAGTAAAACTGGCATGTAGAAAATTTAAGTAAATAGAATTACCATACAATACAAAAGGACAAACCTAATGGTTGACCCTATCTGCTAGTACCTTATAACCTGTAAAGACTGACTCTTTTCATCGTTAGTCATGCTAGGAGTCTTCACTGTGCGACCCACTTGCAAAGGCATAAAGGCCATTAGGTTGGAATTCCTATGCAGTAAGTAAGAGATGCGAGAACTCTAAAAGGTATCGTTTACCATTATCCTATCACGTCAAACTTTCCTAATTTTAGCAACTACTTCAGTGAGGGCCAACTCTGATATATCTTTCTTGATCACTTCCCTCTAGGTCTTATAAGGACTTCCCTTCCACCTTTTATAGCCACTAAGGTTTATTATCTCACTGCATTGTACCGGAGCATCAGAGGGCATCTTGCGCACATGCCCAAAGCACCTAAGCATTTTCTCTCTCAACTTGTCTGCAATACTAGCCACCTGTAGTCTGGCTCTCACTACCCGATTTCGTACCCTATCTCTTATGGTAATGTCGCACATCCACCTAAGCAAATGCATTTCTGCGACCAACAACTATCGCATATGTCTATGTTTAATAGGCTAACACTTTGCCCCATATAATATAGTTGGTCGAATCACCATTTTATAGAACTTCCCTTTGAGTTTTACAGTGACCTTTTTATCACATAAAACTCCAGATGCAATCAGCCATTTGATCCATCCAGATCTAATACGATGCAATATATCTTCATTGATGTTACCATCTCTCTGAATGATGGATCCGAGGTATTTAAAACTCAATTTTTGTAGTATGATGTCAGTGCCAATCACTATCGATGCCTCTTGTTCCATTTGGCTACCCGAAAAGTTGTATTCTAAATACTACATCTTGGACCTGCTCATTCTAAAACCTTTTGATTCTAACGCTTTTCTCCAACGTTCTAACTTGGCATTGACTCCCTCTTTGGTCTCATCTACTAAGACAATATCGTCAGCAAATAACATACACTAAGGTACCTCCCCTTGAATATGTTTGGTAAGTTCATCTAACACTAATGTGAACAAAAAAGGACTTAAAGACAAGCCTTGGTGTAGTCCAACACCAATAGAGAACGCCTCCGTGTAACCTCCTATCGTCCTAACGCTAGTCAATGCTCTTTCATTCATATCCCTAATCACTCTGATATACGTCCTAGGATTGCCCTTTGCCTCCAAACACCACCATATGAGTTCTCTAGGAACCTTATCGTATGCCTTCTCCAAATCTACAAAACCATATGCAAATCTTGTTTACGTTCCCTATAGCATTCCATTAGTATCTGAAGAAGATGTATTGCTTCTATCGTGGACCTACCAGGCATAAATCTGAATTGGTTGACTGATATAGAAGCAGCTCTCCGGATTCTCTTTTCAATTACCTTCTCCCACATGGTATGACTTAATAATTTGATGCCTCGATAGTTTTGGAATTGTTGAATGTCTCCTTTGGCCTTGTACAAGGGGATCAACCTACTCAATCTCCATTCATCTAGCATCTTGGCTGACTTGAGGATCACATTAAATAGCTGAACTAACCACTCAATACCGACAACTCCTAGTTACTTTCATACCTCTATAGGGATGTCATCTGGTCCTACGGCCCTTCTGCTCCCCATCCCCCTCAAAATCTTCATAATTTCTCCCTTTGTAATCCTCCCCCATGAGTACCAGTTTAGACATTGTCCCGACACGGAGGTTCCCCTAACTCTATGTTGACCAATATGTCTTCGTTATATAAGTTATAAAAGTATCTCATCCATCTCCGCTTGATGGCTTGGGCATCTGTGAGTACCTGTCCTACTTCGTCACGTATACAGCAGACTTGTTTGAAATCCTCCGTCTCATGTGCCTTAGCTCTCGCTATCTTGAAAATTCTTTGTGCTCCTTTGACTGTATCCAAATCCTTCATCACGCAACACATTTTATAC
>JANPWT010000245.1:19559064-19576803 GCA_024678245.1 Erythroxylum densum | reverse complement strand
TACAATACAATACATAAGGACATACCCTGATGGTTGACCTTATCTATTAGTACTTTATACCCTATAAAGACCGGCTCTTATCGTCGTTAGTCGCGCTAGGAGTCTTTATTGAGCGACCAACTCAGAAAGGCATAAAGGCCATTGGGTTGGACTTCTTATGTGGTAAGTATGAGGCGCGAGGACTCTAAAGGGTATCGTTTACCCTTATCCTATCACGCCAGACTTTCCTAATTCTAACAACTGTCTCAGTGAGGGCCAACTTTGACATATCTTTCTTGATCACTTCCCTCCAGGTCTTATAAGGCATTCCTTTCCTCTTTTTGTAGCCACTAAGGTTTATTATCTCACAGCATCGTACCGGAGCATTAGAGGGTATCTTGTGCACATGCCCAAACCACTTAAGCTTTTTCTCTCTCAACTTGTCTGCAATACTAGCCACCTGTAGCTTGGTTCTCACTATCCGATTTCGTACCTTATCTCTTATGGTAATGTCACACATTTACCTAAACATATGCATCTTTGCTATCAACAGCTATCGCGTATGTCTACGTTTAATAGGGTAACATTCTACTCCATATAACGTGGTTGGCCAAATCATCATTTTATCGAACTTCTCTTTGATTTTTACAGTGATTTTTTTTATCACATAAAATACCTAATGCACTCCGCCATTTGATCCACTTAGATCTAATACGATGCAATATATCTTCATCGATATTACCATCTCTCTAAATGATGGATTCAAGGTATTTAAAACTCGATTTTTGTGGTATAATGTTAGTGCCAATTGCTACTGCGGCCTCTTATACCATTTGGCTATTCGAAAAGTTGCATTCTAAATGCTCCGTCTTGGACCTACTCATTCTAAAACCTTTTGATTCTAGCGCTTCTCTCCAATATTCTAACTTGGCATTGACCCCCTCTTTGATCTCATCCACCAGGATAATATCATCAGCAAATAACATACACCAAGGTACCTCCCCTTGAATATGTTTGGTAAGTTCATCTAACACTAATGTGAACAAAAAAGGACTTAAAACCGAGCCTCGATGGAGTCCACACCAATAGAGAACGCTTTCGTGTCGCCTCCTATCGTTTTAATGCTAGTCAATGCTCCTTCATACATATCTCTAATCACTCTGATATACGTCATAGGAATGCCCTTTGCCTCCAAACACCATCATATGAGTTCTCTAGGAACCCTGTCATACGCCTTCTCCAAATTTACAAAAACTGTATGCAAATCTCGTTTTCGTTCCCTGTAGCATTCCATTAGTCTCCGAAGTAGATGTATTGCTTCTGTCGTAGACCTACCAGGCATAAATCTGAATTGGTTGGCTGATATAGAAGCAGCTCTCCGGATTCTCTTTTCAATTACCTTCTCCCACAGCTTCATGATATGACTTAGTAATTTGATGCCTCGATAGTTTTGATATTGTTGGATGTCTTCTTTGGCCTAGTACAAGGGGATCAACTTACTCAATCTCCATTCATCCCGCATCTTGGCTGACTCGAGGATCACATTAAAGAGCTATACTAACCACTCAATAACTACAGCTCTTAGTTGCTTCCATATCTTTATAGGGATGTCATCCAGTCCTACGGCCCTTCCGCTCCCCATCCCCTTCAAAACCTTTGTAATTTCTCCCCTTGTGATTCTTCTCCATGAGTACCTGTTTAGACATTGTCCCGACTTGGGAGGTTCTTCTAACTTTATGTTGACCAATATGTCTTCGTTATATAGGCCATAAAAGTATCTCGTCCACCTCCGCTTGATGGCTTGGGCATCTGTGAGTACCTGTCCTGCTTCGTCATGTATACAGCAGACTTGGTTGAAATCCTCCGTCTCACGTGCCCTAGCTCTCGCTATCTTGAAAATTCTTTGTGCTCCTTTGATCGTATCCAAATCCCTGTACATATACTTGTAAGCGTCTCCTTTAGCCACCGAGATAGTCTTCTTTGCCTTATGTTTTACCAGTTTATACCTTACTCTATTAATATTCCGCTCCTTTGTTGCACTTGCCAACAGATCTTTAAAAGCTCTCTTTTTCACCCTTACCGTCCCCTGGATCTCGTCTGACCATCACTAGGATTCCATCCTCCTCCTTTGTCTCTTAGATAACCATAGGAGTTTAGTGGCGGTCTCTCTCACTACGGGGGCTATTCCCTGCCACATTCGATTCGCATCCCCCACTCATAGCTCATGTTGTATTATTTCTAACCTGAGTCCTAAAATGTTCCACCATGTCCCCTTTGAGTCTCCCCCATCTGATTTTGCGGCATGTCTTGGTAAAAAGTTGCGCCCTCCATCCCTTAATCCCTAGATCCAAAACTAACAATTTATGTTGGGTTGATAGGCATGCCACCGGAAGTATTTTGCAATCCTTGTACCATGATTTGGCGCTTGTCCTGACAAGGAGATAATCAATTTGTGTCTTGGTTGTGCTACTTCGCTTCGTTTTTCTTAAAAAAGGAATTTACTATAACTAACTCATATGTTATGGCCATATCTAATAAATCAACCCCACTATCATTTCTAGTGCCGTATTCGAAGCTCCCATAAATTCCTGTATAACCGTCCGAATTCGCCCTTATATGCTCATTAAAATCTTCTCCTATGATGATCTGCTTAGTATTAGAGATTTGTAGAAGCACCCCCTCCAGCGTCTCCCAAAATGTTTGTTTTTGTTGTCCATCTGTGCCAGCTTGAGGTGCATAAGCACATACTATTTTGAGAATCACACTGCTTAAAACAATTTTTGCCCCCATTATCCTATCATTGACCCTTGTGATCCCCACTTCCCTGTTTATAAGTCCCTTGTCCACTAAGATACCTACCTCATTCTGTTTTCGCGTACTTCCCAAGTACCATAATTTGAACCCCTATCTCCTTTGCATTAGCTCTTACCCACTTAGTCTCCTGAATGCATGCTATATGTATCCTATACTTGTCTAAAATCTCGACCAATTCTAAGGACTTTCCCGTGAAGGTTTCCACTTTTCAAGAGCCTATCTTTATCAAATCATCTCCGTCTTTATTCCTATAAGTTGCGCGTATCGACCCGCTTGCACTGATTCCATTCGCTCGATCTGAACGCATCCCTCCTAACTCGTGTCTCTTACATTTCCTGCCTGTACTATCCTAAGAAATTCTTAAAAGTTGAAACTAATAGATCCCACCGCAAAACTATGATAAAAAATAATAATATAAAATAAAGAAAATAAAAATAAAATATTATAAAATAAAAAATATGGAAAACTAATAATAAAAAGAAAATTAGTAAATAATAAAAGAGCAAAAAAAGTAGTAAAATAAAACTACGATAAATAATAAATAATTTGCCAACTAAAGGGAGCCTCAGTCATGCACAAAGAAAAACTAGTATGAAAACAAATGACATGACTGATTTGAGCATGAAAGCTGTTGAAACCCGCTCAATAAAAATACGTGGTCCAAGTAAAAAAAAATCGGTAGATACACACCCGTTCTCGTCAAAGTTGGAGATCTTGCTAAGAGGTTTTTAAAGTGGCAGGGATACTTATGAGACCACATAAACCAATATTACTCCAATCCCCATCTTCTCTTCATACTGCTTGTCAGATTTGCAGCTATTCCTCTTGCTAACATGGCCATAGTTATATATATTACTAGTTAATCAACAACTAATTAGGCAATGAAATCTTTATAATCAAGCCTTGAGAAATACTCTGTCTATTCTTATCTATACAATCCGCAACACTCCCCTTAAGCTAGAGAATATATATTAATCATGTCTAGCTTGTTAAAAATATAATTGATCTGAACTGCATTGACATTATAGTCACAGGTAGTGATCTTGAAGAGATGAAACACCTCAAACTTCAACTTGCCCAAGAGTTTGAAATCAAAGATTTGGGGAAGTTCAAATATTTTTTAGGCATAGAATTAGCTCGTTCGAAAGAGGGAATTTTTCTATCCGAACGCAAGTATATTTTGGAGCTTCTAGAAGAAATTGGAATGATGGGTTGCAAACCGATTGATACACCTATAGAATAGATTCATAGACTAAGTGAGGCTAAAGATGATGAACCTGTTGATAGGGGGAGGTATCAAAGACTAGTGGGAAGATTAATTTATTTGTCACATACCAGGGCTGACATAACATATGCAGTAAGTGTAATTAGTCAGTTCATGCATGACCCAAAAAATCTCCATCTTCAAGTAGCGTATCGGGTATTGAGGTACCTTAAAACTACCCCTGGCAGAGGAATTATGTTTAAGAAAAATGACAATAAAACAATTGAAGCTTATACGGATGCAGATTGGGCAGGTTCAAGCATTGATAGAAGGTCAACCACTGGGTACTGCACTATGTTTTTGGGCAATCTTATCACTTGGAGAAGTAAGAAGCAATTAGTTGTGATTAGATCAAGTCTTGAGGCAAAGTTTAGAGCTATGACTCACGGTATATGTGAGCTCTTGTGGATTCGTATCATCCTGAACGATTTGAAAGTTAGGTGGCAACGGCCTATGAAACTCTATTGTGATAATAAGTCGGCTATTAGTATTGCTCACAACCCGATACAACATGACAGAACTAAACACATTGAGGTTGATAAACACTTGATTAAAGAAAAATTGGAAAGTGGATATTGTTGTAAATAGGAAATATTTTATTTACCTAAATTAAGCTTGGACTTGTGTTTATATTCAAAGGCACTTGTTGTGCAAAATAAGAAAAAAAGATTACTTCTTTCTTCATGGCAATAGGAGAGAAAGTATCAGACACACCATAAGTTTGAGCATAGCCTTTTGCTACCAGTTATGCTTTATGTCGTGCCATCCATCAAAATTGGTTTTGACTACGAACATGTATTTATATCTAGTATCCTGCTCTTCTACATGTATTTTCACTAGATCCCAAGTACCATTAACATCTAAATATCTCTTCTATCATAGTATCATCCCAGCTAAGATGGGACAAAGTTTCATGAACAAAGGCAATAAAAGAACAAGAAGAGGAAGACAAATGATAATAAGAAACAAAAGAGGAAATATGATAAGTGCGCTGGCATTTACCTTTGCAAAGATCAATTGGGGGATTAAGATCATCGGTTGTGGGATTTAATATTTAGTACTATAGTTTTATTTCTCTAGATTGCAATATTAACTACATTGAAAAATTGGTCTTTTCAAATTGTCAAACAATAGGAATGTTAAGAAAGGAACTCATACCGTGGGGTTCTTGATGCATTTAACTATGATATTATCTTAAATGTGTAAGCTTGAAACTTGAACCCTTAAAGGTTGATATGCTTGTAGAAGCTGCAAAACCACCTTCTTAGTCTTCTTCTTTGTTTTTCTTGAAAACTGTCATGTGGACTTGCACATCATTTTTCTGAATAATCTATTTTTAGAAAACCAATTCTTTGATAAATAAGTTTTGACTTCTTTCAACATTTGAATATTCTTTATTGTAATCGGAATTTTTAGCTTCTGCATAGAAATAAATTATTACTTGTAGCATCCCATGTTGTCAAGGCAAACTAAAAATTGAGTTCGCTTAGAATAGTCAAAGCTTGTTAATTACAAGTCTTATCTTTCTGTTCAGCTTGCCATATGCATTGAGAAGAAGATTGAATTGAATGAAGAATTTCAAGATTGTATAGGAAGCAATGACCATACTGATTCTCAAACAAAGGTTTCTCTTGGCTTACATTGCTTCTATTTTTGTTTCTATTGCTTGTGTTAAGTTTGATGGTTTCAAGTTGCCTTTTAATTGTTTGAATTAAGACTTGTCAAATGAAATATGAAGGAGGGTGGAGTGGCTCGAGATGTGGCAACTGATTCACAAGTACTTGGTGAAGAGTCTTATGTGATTGGAGACAGGTGAACTAAGCAAGTGAGAGTTCCTTTATTTTCTACACAACAAGTGGCTAACTTTAATTCTAATTTTTTAAAATTATCTCAAGAGTTTAAAACTATTATACTGTCATTGAAGTCTGATGAAATTGCAATTATCATTTCCTTTTCTCACCTAAACCTGCCAAATCTCATAACCTTTGCAAGCAATTTGTCAACTTTATGGTTGGTATATAAAAGGCAGCATTCAGCTGGTTCAATCATATTTACAAAAATAAACCTTTCAAGCTTTTATTTTCCAGATTTAGCTTCAACTAAGACTATAATAATACAATTCACGAACTGGTTGTTTTTCTTGGTGTCTAATTCAAATTTTGCCAGTTAAGAAGATTATTTCAGAAATTTAATTGTCTTCTAATAAATGACCAAAATAAAAAATTATTCCATAAATCTCATATTCCTAACCCACATCCCTAATTATACTTAAAAATAAAATTGTGACTTTTTTTTGCTTTTCATGTAATTTGCAAGTTTGTCTATTGTTTGGGAATCAATCCACATAAACTCATGCCCTTAACTATTTAAAAGTATCGGACAGAATGTGCCAGGAGATACTGATTAAATTTTTTTTTATGAATTGAATCGTGATAAGCTTTGGTTTCATGCTAATGGTGAATATTTACAAAATTTAAGTATTATTTATCCTTTGCCATCCTCACCACTATTGTTTTACTTTTGATTCATGCAAGCGACTGGTGATCTTTTCTTTTTTGTTGTTGGCTTTAAGTATGTTAGCGCTCAAAGCAAAAAACGGGTATTTCTTCAACTTTCACTAAGAATTGATCTTTTATTGTTTAATCTGTGCCTTAATTCGGCCATTTTGAATTAGTAGAATGCCATACATTTTAATGTCATTATAAATTTATAATGGATTCTGGATAAAATTTTATCTAAATATGCAACTTTACATCCTTTTTTCTATCAGAACCATTTATTTTGTGTTAATCTTTTATTTCATCTAACTTGAGCATAACCTTACTGCCTTTGATGCAGCCCCGTGATGCAGGATGATTCTAGGTCTCAAAAAATGGTATCAAGATCTAGTTCAAAGCCTGGTCACGTGGTTTCTCCTAATCTAAGTTCTCAAGATCATGGTAGGAGGGGCTCATCTGGGGTGGTAGGGTCAATGACGCTTCTAAAGTCATATCAAAGCATGCATGCACCATTTACACAGGTTTTTTCTTAGTTCAGCCACTTAAAAACTTCATACCTTTTTTTTTTCTCCTATGAAGTCTACCAATAGTCAGATATTTTTCTGTGAACTCTGATAGGAACCACCACTTATGACAGAAGACATGCATGAAGAGCGATTGCAGGCTGTTGAAGCATTTGGTGATTCATTTGTAAGCTCAAATCCTTGTTTATAAATTGTTTATTAGAGCCAACGTAAGAGAGCTCAATGCATTCTTCAATGGTCATTAAATCAGATTGCAAGCATGGTTGCTTAGCACTTGGGAACTGACTTCTAGTTGCTAAGGTTTTACTGTCCAGATATATTTAAGAAGCAGTTTAAATATAAAAGTTGGTTTTTAAATCTTGAAAAGGTTTTTCATATGCCTGCAGTTCTCTACTTGTTCTGCTTCCATAGACACAGTGTTACAGTACAACTAAGGCAGTTTTCTACAATTTATTGCAGAACTTCTCTGCTCAGTTGGAGAGAGATATCTTATCATCAGGTAATATTCAAGCTTTAGATTATGTGTTCGGTTCAGCAACTATCAGAAAATTATTAAACTTTCTAGGAAAGTGAAAAAGGAAAATGGTGACTCATCTACATGAGAATTTGGGGGGAACTTTTACAGCCATACACTTAATCATTTCATCATTAGTCCATGTTGATTCATTTCAAATATTTTAAATAAGTATAAAGTTCCCTCTCGTTATATTGAGTTTATGATATTCAAAAATCAGATATGTCAGCATTCAAAGCAGCAAATCCAGACGCTGTCTTTGAAGACTTTATTAGGTGGCATTCCCCTAGCGATTGGGAGAATAACGAGATTGAAGAAAGTGGATCATCAAAAGGCTCAACTCGTAGAGGTTTGAAGGATAATTGGCCTCCTCGAGGTCAATTGTCGAAACGAATGTCAGAACATGGAAACTTATGGAGAAAAATTTGGAATGATGCCCTTGCTTTGCCGGCTTATGAGCAAAAACCTCTTTTGGACCCAAATCGAGAAGGAGAGAAGGTAATGATCTATTCATCACTATGATTTTGAGGATTCATCATCCTATTAAATTCTCTATTCCCTACTACAATATTTTGTTTTAAGCTCACTACTTTAACATAGAGAGCAACACAGTTCGTGCTCACAAGATAAAGTGCTCTAGTATTGACTTTGTTAGGAAATATCTATATCAGATGTTTGGAAATATCTATACTAGGGAGAGTATGATGTCCTCTTTGTTCCTAAATCTTTTCCTTATGTAATTTGTTCCAAATAAAGGCTACAAGGGTCTTGAGTTAGAATCAAGCCCTCAGTTAACCATTCTTTGAAATTCACATGGTATCAGAGCCTAGTTAGTTTCCAAACCTCAAAACCCTCTTTATCGTAAAACCCTGACACTTCTAACGTATTCAAAACACTTAACTCCACTTGCCAAAACCAAAAAAACCAAATCCACATAAGCAACTAGGTGCTGGTGACCACTAGAGTACCAGCAGTGTCGCTGGAAGATACCACGTGTTGTCGTTTGGCGACCACTAGCGATGACAGTTTGATGGGTCAGCTCGCCTCTTCGTTCTGAACGGAGTTCTAGTCTTGTTTTATTTCAAAACTAACCAGAACATGGGTATTTTGATACTAGTGATGTCTTTTATAATTTCAAAACATCGTTAATTGTGTTACTAATGTCCGTTTAGCCAAGAAATCCGTTAAATATACCTGGGATATGTTAGATTTCAGTAGTAAATCATTGACAAGTGTTCCAAGAATGGGTATGTTTGAACGGTAACAACTATTCTTTTTGGTCTAAGAATGTAAAATTGTTCTTTAAAGGTCAGAGAAAGCTGTCCCATCTTACATCTAATCCCCCAACTGGTTAGAAAATGATGGAAAATTGGCAAGGTGCATCATATTCTTTTCAGTTCTATGGAACCTAAAATTTAAGTCCTATTCTCTCATGTTAGCACTTTTAAGCAAGCTTCAGACTATGTTAAGCTTCTTTACTCTAGTAATATACTTCGCATATATGATATTCCTGTTGAGTTATTTCAGTCCAGATAGGAGGAAAGTTTGATTGAATACTTTGGGAATGTGAAACGTCCATTTGAGGAGTTGACGTTGGATCGCTAGTTGAATTCTCTACTACCGATCAGATCAGAGACTTTATTCTGACTGAACATCTTTTTAAATCCTAGATGTAAGACTCATAAGCACTTCTTCTAAGTATCCATTATGAAAAGCATTTTTGGCATCTAATTGGTGTAGGGGCCATTTATAATTACTAACTAAGGACACTAAAAACCGGGATGGAGTTGATGTGGGCAACTAAAATGAAATTTTCTTGATAATCAATTGGAAAAAGGTACAAATTAACCTAACATTTCCTAAAAAGTTTAAGCTAGTCTCTACCATTATCTATAATGTCACGTTAAACCTTAACATTTTCAAAATGTTATTGGGAGCACCTTAAATCCTAACAAATTTAAGTGTTTGATAGTTACTATTTTATGGATCATAAATTTAGCCTATAGATGTCACAACTAGGCAATTTGGACTCTTCAGACATTGATGAAATCTTAAAATAATGTCTTAAGCATTGATTAAATGGATTTTCACTTTAATGGTACACAAAAGGTGTAAATAAGTCCCTTTCATTACCTTTGTTATCACTTTTTCACTTTATTCAGGGTGTAATAAATACTATTTTAGTAACATTAGGCTGCAAACTGATACTAGAGATAATAGTAGAGGTTTAGTTAAGACTTTTTTTGAAACGCTGAGGTTCAAATAACTTCTTTGGCCTAATCAATTCCACAATTTTTACCAAAACCTTTAGGGACAAGTCTTGCTTTGTACCTTTCACACTTCCATTTACTGTGCACTTAATTATGAACACTCATATACACCCAATAATCTTTTGATCTTTGGGTAAAATCTTTGGGTAAATCAACAACTTCTCATGTTCCACCTTAGAGCATTCATCTCTTCCATTACTTCTAACTTTTAGTCAGGGTTATTGAGTGCTTCCTATATGTTTCTTGGTACCAAATAGATTAGATATTTTTTTATGTAAAGGCATTTTTTTTAATAGTTTACCATGGGAAAACAAAATATAGGATGAGAATACAAGAGTGTTTCTATTTTTTGATTGCCATAGGGATATCAAAATTGGTTGGTTTAATATTGGGTATAGAAGTAAGTATAGGATCATCATTTGTTTATTAAGGGCAGAGGAGTATAGATAGAAGATCATGATATACTTGAAATAGTTTCAAAATCAACCTTTAGGATAGTCAACTGAGTTGGTGCCAAAGGAATAGGGACCCCTTTTAATGATCCTTCCCCCTTGAATAAGTGAGAAGCTCTCTATCATGTTCTGAAGATTCTGAATGAATTAATCTTCTTATTTGAAATCAAAATTAGTACATGATATATATATACACTTCTACATAACTAAATAAGGAAACTATCACCTATAAAATAGTAACACAATAAAGACAATAAAGGCTGATTTCCTAATATCGACAAATTAGGAAACTAACTCCTAACTTTGAGGACTAAATATTCGACACTCCCCCTCAAGTTGGGTTGTACATGTTGTACTTGCCCAGTTTGCTACATAATCTCCCAAAGTTAGGTCCTTGAAGAGCCTTCGTTAGAATATATGCGCACTACTCCTCCCGAGTTGGAGTGTATATTACTTGTACTTCAGAATTCTCTATCTTATCTGCAATGAAATGTCTATCAATCGTAACATGTTTTGTTCGATCATGATGAACTAGATCCTTTGCAATATTGATGGCTGCTTGGTTTTCACATTTGAGCTTAACAGTCTTTCCAAATTCTATACCAAATTGTAAGTGCAAGTGCTCTTAGCTCTGATTTAGCACTGCTCTTGGAGATGACAGACAGTTTTTTACTTCTCCAAGTCACAATATTTCCCCATACAAAGGCACAATAACCTGTAGTGATTTGCTATCTATCTAACTCCCTGCCCAATCTGCATCAGAGTACAACATTACATCTCGGTAGTCAATTTTGTAAATAGTAACCCCTTTCCAGGAGTCCTCTTTAGATACCTGAGAATCTGGTATACTGCCTTCATGTGTTCTTCCATCGGATTGTTCATGAATTGACTAATTATGCTCATTGCAAAACCAATGTCTAATCGAGTATGGGAAAGATAGATGAGTTTCCCTACGAGACGGTGGTATCTCCCTTTATCCACTGGGACTCCTTCATGCCCGAGCTTTTTCTTGGAGTCCATTGGAGTGCTTGCTGGTTTACAATCAAGCATACCAGTTTCCTTTAGTAAGTATTAAGGTATATTTGCATTGTGAAACAAATATACCTTTCCTTGATAGAGCCACTTCCATTCCTAGAAAGTACGAGGACCAAGATCTTTGACTTACAAAATTTTCAGCCAATACCAGTTTGATCCTTGCTGTCTCTTCTATATCATTTCCAGTTAGAATGATGTCATCCACATAGACAATAAGTGCAACCAACTTATTTATTGAGGAACGCTTCACAAACATCATGTGATCAGCTTGGCATTGGGTAAAACCATGTCCTTTTACTGACTTTGAGAATTGTCCAAACTATGCTTTTGGAGATTACTTCAACCTATATGAAGAGTTCAACAGTTTACACACCTTTCCGCTTTCTGGATCCTAGATGGAATCTCCATGTAGAGCTCCTCTTCGAGATTCCCATTTAGAAATGCATTCTTGATATCCAATTGATGAAGTGACTAGTCTAAGTTTATAGCCAAGGACAGAAGTATCCGAATATTATTGAGTTTCGCAACTGGAGCAAACGTCTCTTGATAATCAATTCCGTAGGATTGGGTGAAACCTCGGGCAACCAACCGTGCCTTAGGCCTTTCAATGCATCCATCTGCCTTGTGCTTCACAGTGAATACCCATTTGCAGCTTATTGCTTTTTTTCTTGGTGAAAGATCTGTAATAGACCATGTACCATTTCTTTCCAAAGCACTAATCTTCTCTTGAATTGCTTGTTTCCAACCTGGATGACCAAGGGCCTTTTGAATATTAGCTGGAGTTCGAACTTCATCCAGTCTTGACAGAAATGCTCGATAAGTCCCTGACAGATTCCCATAGAAAATAAAATTTTTAATTGGATGTTGAGTACATGTCCGAGTACCTTTCCTTAAGGCAATGGGCAGAATGTGACATGAACTCAACCTCCTTCTGAGCTTGCCTCTACTTTCTTGAGTAAACCTGTAGTTCCTTAGTTGCTGATTGAGGTGCAGGTTTGTTAGGACACACTGGTGAAGATGACAAATTAGGTTCAGAAGGAATCGACTCACAAGTTGGATTCAAGGAGGGATGTTCAAATGTAGGTTGAATTGGAAACGTAGGTGGACTTGGAATAGATTCAGAGTTTGGTGGCTGATGACTTGGAGCAAGCGGGGAATTATGTTCAAGCAAGGAATCCTAACTCCAAGATTGAAATTCGACTGTGGTCTCCCCCTGAATTTTAGTCTTGGAAAAAAAAACTGTTTGCAAAGAATGTAACATCCATGGTTTCAAACATTCTCTAAGTAGTGGGATAAAAACATTTATATCCCTTTTTGTTTGTGGAGTAACCAATAAAGACACACTTTGTGGATCGTGGATCAAGTTTGCTTCTATTTTGTGGATAGACATGAACGAAGGCTGAGCATCCAAATACCTTTGGAGGCAGATTGGATAATAAAAACCGGGCATTAGGAAAGAGATTAATAAGGACTTGATGAGGTGTTTGAAACTGAAGAACTCGAGATAGTAGCCTATTGATGAGATATGCCGAAGGAAGGATAGCTTCCCCCCATAAGTATTTTGTTACATTAGTGGAGAACATAATGGAGCAGGCTACTTCAAACAAATGTCTATTTTTCCTCGCCACGACTCCATTTTGTTGCGGAGTATTGATACATGAACTTGGACTATCCCTTGCTTAGATAGATATTCTCCCAGGATAGAGTAGAAATATTCCCTAGCATTATAAGAATTTAGGATTTGGATTTTGGAACCAAATTGAGTTTGAACCTTGGTATTGAAAGCTTGGAATATTCTGTCAACCTCAGCTTTTTCTTTCATAAGAAACACCCAAGTAAGTCTTGTATGGTCATCAACAAAAATCACAAACCACTGTGCTTCGTTAATGTTTTTGAATCGTGAAGGTCCCCAAATATTACTATGAGCAAGGGAAAAAGGTTTTGATGGTTGGTAAGAAATTCCTAGATAGACAGTTCTAGTATGCTTTGCAAGTTGACATATTGATCATTTGAAAAATTTTGAATTTTTATTGATGAACAAATGGGGAAATAACTTTCCAAGATATAAGAAATTAGGATGTCCTAACTGATAGTGCCACATCATGGTCTCATTGTCTTTATTGACACTAGATTGACTCAAAACAGAAGCAGATAGACTTGTAGCAGCTACTAGGGCCTGTCCAAATTCAGGTGGCTTGAGGAGGTATAGTCCATGACACATCTTAGCATTGCCAATCTTCATCTTTGAACCCAATTCCTAGAAAGCACACACATTTGGAAAGAATGTTGTTAACCAATGGTTGTCACGAGTCAATTTACCGATGGAAATCAGATTACAATCAAGATTAGGAACATAAAGCACAGATTTAAGAATGATACCAGGTGATATTTGAATTGATCCGGTCCCGACCACTTTAGATAAAGTGCCATCAGCAATCTTCACCGTGAGATTAGGGTGACATGGTTGATAGTCAAAGAAAAGTGTCCCATCTCCTGTGATATGATCTGATGCTCCTGAGTCAATGATCCACCGTTTTGATTGTAATTTACTTGACTTAGCATGTAAACCTGTTATTGGTTCAGTAGTAGGGTGCTTTGTTAGAGTGTTGTTTAGCTACAATTTAGCATGCCTAGCTGCTCCTTAGTGAAGGGACTGGATTTATTTGTGCATTGTTGTTCCCCAGTGACACTGGTTGAGTTTGCACGACTATCTTAGGCTGATCTTTTTGGCTTCCAGTCCATCGATTTTCCATGTAACTTCCAACATGTCTCCCTTGTATGACCTAGTTGAGAACAATGGTCGCACCAAGGCTGCCCCTTTCTTAGATAGCGATTATTTATTGGTGCTGGAGGTCGTGAATTACGAGTAACAAACACAGACCCATCTGGGTTTGGAGGTGGTAGTTGATTGGCTAACATTACCTTCTTCCTACTTTCTTCCTAACGAACTTCTGAAAACATCTCTCTGAGACTTGGAAGAGGTTTTGTTCCCATTACTCTTCCTATAACATCATCTAAACTTTTATTTAGACTAAGCAAAAATTTAAAAGTTCTTTTTTGCTTTACTATCTTATGATATAATCCATTGTCATCTAGACACTTCCACTCATAAAACTCAAACATATCTAATTGTTGCCAATGATTAATTAGAATATTACAATACTGCGTTACCGTTAATTCTCCTTGACGAAGATCATGAAGAACCGTCTCCACCGTGAAGAGTTCTGAAGTATTTTCAGAACTGGAGTAAGTTTCTTGAGTTGTTTCATATAGGAGAAAAATTTGACCAATATCCACGTTCATAGAGTTTATGAGCCATGACATGATTTGATGATTTTTGGCCTTACACTTCTTGTAGTTCAGATTAGTTTTCTTAGGAATTGGAACTTCTCTAGTAAGGTAATCTTCTTTTCCTCTGCGACAGATGAGCATCCGGACAGATTGGGACCGCTGAAGATAGTTCTGTTCATTTAGTTTATGACTTGTGATTAGAAGAGACAGATTCTCAAATGTTCCAGAATTTCCAGAACTGGATTGGACTGGATTTGGGTTGGAAGGAGAAGATGTCTCAGAGACGGAACTGGCTGTTTCATTTTCCATTTAGGATTTTCTTTTTCAGAGAGAAAAGAGAGAAAAAAATTAAGATTTTTGGGATAAAAAACTGAGAATTCCAGGATGAGAAGGATGTCGAAATGTGAAGATGATGGCTAGGGTTTCCTAGGCTCTGATACCATGAAGATTCTGAATGAATGAATCTTCTTATTTGAAATCATAATTGGGCGATGGAATTGTGGAAAGATTGAAGGTGAGGCTGGTTGCTAAAGACTTAACTCAAACATATGGTATTGATTATCAAGAAACGTTTGCTCCAATGGCCAAGGTAAATACTATATGGATTGTCTTATCTTTGGTTGTGAATTTTGATTGGGCATTGCATCAACTTGATGTCAAGAATGCACTCATAAATGGAGACCTTGATGAGGAGGTGTTCATGAGCCTACCTCTAGGATTTGAAGAGACTTATTGGAAGAATAAGGTGTGCAAGCTAAGAAAAGCTTTATATGGCCTGAAGCAGTCACCATGGTCATGGTTTGATAAATTTGGGAAGGTTGTGAAAAGCTATGGTTATTGTCAAAGTCAATCAGATCTCATCATGTTCTACAGGAGATCTAAGGAAGGAAACTCTCTATTTATGTGGATGATATAATTCTGATTGGATATGATGTTGAAGAACTTAAGAGGTTGAAGATGAAGCTGGCTTTGGAGTTTGAAATTAAAGATCTAGGATCTCTAAAGTTCTTCTAAGGTATGGAATTTGCTAGATCAAAGGAAGGCATCTTTGTGGATCAAAGGAAGTATGTTCTTGATCTTCTCAATGAGACTGGACTACTTGGTTGTAGACCAGTAGAAACTCCAATTGAACCTGTGAAATACTAGCAGAGAAGAAATAACCTCATTCTCATATGTTGTAGGTTACAGCAATGGTTAATATATATATAATTGCCTATACTAAATAAAGTATCAGATTTCCTAAGATACATGGAAATCTGTATCTTGTCCTAATCCCTAGAAATCAGGGATTTACATGATTTCTATAGCTATACAATCTACTAGATAATACTGCATGATTCTACATGATCTGCGTAGATAATACTGCATAATCTGCATGGATAATACTTCATGATTCTACACAATCCAACATGGAGTATCAACAAAAGAACTAAGATGAATAATACCATGTTCACTAAGATATTTCCCAAGGATACAGTGAAAGAATTCTCTTGCATTATCAATTTTGAGAATTTGGACTTCGGTTTGAAATTGTGAAAGATCTGAAATATTTGCCCCACCTCTAACTTTTCCTTCATTAAGAAGAGCCAGGTGATTCAGGTATGGTCATCAATGTATGTAACAAACCACCTATGCCCTAAAAGGTTCTTTACCTTGAATGGTCCCAAATATCACTATGGATCAAATAAGAAGGATGGGATTTTTTGTAAGGCTGAATAGGAAAAGAACTTCTAAGATGCTTAGATAATTGACATACTTCACATTGAAATAAAGAGGGATTTTTATTGATAAGATGTGGAAGGAGTTTTTTCAAATACATAAAACTAGGATGACCTAACCTATAATGCCATAGCATAGCACTTTCTTTATTCTAAGTTGAGATAGCACATAAGGTTTTTGGTGAAACACATCTAGAGGCTTCAGTTCTTAGGAGATAAGAGACATGCACACATTTTAAGCATTGTTGATTGCCCTCCCCAAGCTCGAAGCCTAAAATTCACACAAGGTAGAATAGAACCTAGTCACACAATTAAGATCCATTGTGCTAATAAAGAGTAGATTGTAGTTCAAGTTAGGCACAAATAGTGTTGACAGATTTGGAATGTGTATTTATGTATAATTACGATTCTTAGGAATCTTCCGTTATTATTCTTCCTTAATTAGTTCTTCCTTAATTAGGATAGTTTCTTCCTATTTATTCATGTGTATATGCCTTGTAAATCATCAATATAGAATGAAAATTCTTCATGGTATCAGAGCTTGATGCCTCTTCCGGAGATTGAGTTTTCTCTCTCCAGCATCTACGTTTTCTCCTTTCTGTCCAACTAAGGGGTTGAGTTTTCTCCTCCTCTCTCGACATCACCCACACCAGAAGGTCGCCAGGGTCATGTTCGGCCAGCCACCGGAATTTCGCCGCCACTCGAGGTCGCTCGTGGTGTCACGCGCCGCCTACAGATACGGTGACACTGTTCACTCGCCGGCGCGTGGGGCACGTGTCAACATCTCCGGCCACCATCCGACTTGGTTTTTTGCCCAGATCTAATCTCCGGGCTTCCGCGACTCTGATCAGTCGTTCTTCGATCACTTCCGACAACGTGTATTTTTGGGTTCTTCTGACCAGGTTCTGGATTTCTTATTGATCTCTGCCTATTCTTCAGTCAATCTATCATCATGTCAGACATTAAGAAAGGAACTGAAGTAGATAAACCTCACGCCTTTAGTGACAGTCCCTATATTCAAATTAGCCCTATTAAACTGGATGGTTGTGGTACTTATTTGGCTTGGTCTGGATCATGTTTACTGTTCATTAAGGCTAGAAGGATGCAGGGATACATTAATGGAGATAAGAAGCCACCAACTGTTAATGATCCGTATTTTAGTCAATGGGATTCTGATAATTCTTTGGTTATGTCTTGGCTTATTAATTCTATGGATCCTAAAATCTCTAGGCAGTATTTACTGCTTGATACTGCGGAGAAAATATGGAAAGCTGCAAAAAATACCTATTCTCGAGTGGGAAACGATGCTCGGATTTTTGAACTCCGTAATAAGATTCATGGCACAAAACAAGGTGAGCTTTCTGTTTCAGAATATTTCTC
>JANPWT010000245.1:19441559-19454792 GCA_024678245.1 Erythroxylum densum | reverse complement strand
GCCATGAGGAGTTTAGTAGTAGGTTGTTGTCAGTAGTGGTCTCTTGTCGTAGGATATTTATCGGAATGACCTACGGGTGTTCCGGTGGATACCCTATGGTAAGGGGGCGCTACAAGTTCACCAAGAATATTTAAACAAATGTGCTTTAATGTATATTGTCTGTTGATGATATTATCTTAGTGGATGACAAAAAAGAGGGTGTCAATGTCAAACTTGAACTTTGGAGGGATATGTTAGAGTCAAAGGGCTTTAAATTGAGTAGGACTAAGACTAAGTACTTAGAATGTAACTTTTTAGGCCATAGGGTGGATTCTGATGTGGAGATTAAAAATCAGCTTAGATGTTATACCAAGTAATTTTTTTTTAGATATTTAGGATCTATCATCCAAAATAATAGAGAGATCGATAAAGACAAAGTTCATCGTAAAAAATCAGGGTGGCTTAAATGAAGAAGTGCATTAGGAGTTTTATGTGACAAGAAGCCACCACTCAAGTTCAAAGGTAAGTTCTAATGTTTAGTGATTAGGTTGACCATAAGTGTTAGCCCATCAAACAAGTATATAGTCATAAGCTAATGGTGGTAAATATGAGGATGCTATGTTAGAAGTGTAATCTTATCAAAAGAAATAAGGTCAAGAATATAATGGTGAGAGATCAATTAAAGATGGCTCGTATTAATGAAAATTAAGAGAGACAAAACTTGGGTGGTTTAAACATGTTAAGAGGAGACACTCTGATGCTCCAGTGAGAAGATGCGAGAAAATAGTACCTAAAGACTGTAAGAGGAAAAAAGGACCTAAGAAGAGCTAGAGGGAAGTGATCAAGATGATATGACTCAGTTGGAACTTACCGAGGACATGACCCGCGATAGAAAACTTTGGCATATTAGGATACAGATAAGTAATCTCATATAGAGAGGGCATTTTTGTTCTTTTAGGTCTTTTAAACATTTTCCTTTAAGTCTTCTGTTTTGTATTTAATATTTTTTTATTTCATAGTACTTTCCTTCTAGTCATTTAACCTAAACAGTTTCTTACTTAACCTAATTATTTTGTTGTAATAACTTCTTTGATTTATTCTTACACCAATCTTCTTTCTGGTTTGTGTATCTATTTACGTATTCTATCTTTTATTGTTACTCTTTACCTTAATCTATATTTATTTTATTATGTATTTTATTACATATTTCTATATTTTTATTTATATGTATTTATCTATATTATTAATATTATTTAAGTCTATTATTGTTATTATTATTATTTATTATATATTTTAATTAGTTTATATTATTTTATTTTCATATGCATATGCACACACACACACACACACACACACATATTGTTCATATGAGTTTATCATAAATAACTTTTTTACCAAGTAGGAGTAAGATGCATACTACTGAACCTCCCTAAAGCCCAAGCCCTAGATAAGATTAAGGGGGAACCCGCCTAGGGTCCACCATTATAAAGAACAAAATAGGGGCCCTTCAAAATTGAACAAAGCAATTCCAAACCACAAGAGATACTATTGATTGATCATAGTTGTACAAGGGATGACCTAATCAATGACACTTGTTATGTTTTGTGACTTTTGACTCCTTTCTATAGAAATAACAATCCATCTTTATTATTATTAGAAAACATCTCTCATTTTTTGTCCTTTCTACCAATGAAGAGGCTTTTAACATTAAATTTCTTTCAAGTTTGTTGTTTTAACTTCCAATTTAGAGGATAGTTGTTTTTTTTTTCTTTCAAGGAGTTTTAACATAAGCTATTTTATTCTTTCAAGGAATTTTAACATTAAAATTTTATGATAATCTATTTATAACTTTCTTTCAAGCATTTGGTTGTAGTTCTTATTCTCTAACTTTTTTATTTTCATTATCGCATGAATCAAAGGTACCCTAACTCAAGAATTGATAGAAACATGTTTTCACAGTTTTAACTTCTAGGTGATAATTTAAAAATAAATTTTCTGATTTTTTCTTTGTATTTTCAACTTACTGAATATGCCAAATTATTTGATAAGATATTATCTTGACATATTAATTAATATTATCCCCTTTGTTTTGGATTTATCTTAGTGCTTAAATATTAAAATTATTGTTTGTTTTGTTTTAGGAGATAAAAAGTAGAGATTACATTAAATTGGGACATTGTTGATGATAACCTCAATTTTTTGATGAAGTGAACAAATTGTTGCAATGGATAAGACTAATCACTTGAAGAGTTCGAGTTTACCTATGAAACTTCTTTCAATCTCTATCATGTAGGAATTTGAATTTGAATTTGTTTTAGATAAACATCTTTGTAAGGTATAATTAGATTAGGATTAGATCAGGAAAACCTTATAAAAGGGACGTTCCTCATAACATAAAGAATCATTCTCTTCTTACTTTTCTCTCAATTCTTTGTCTTTCTTCTATTTTTATTATTAGAGCAGAAGTCATATGTGACTAAACTCAATTATTCTAATTTAAGGAGATTCGAGACTTTAGTTGTAGCCTTGTGAGTTTTTGTTCTTAACTTTTATTCATTTTTAATTCTATTATTTCTTATTTTGAGTTCTTATATTTGATAAATGATTAATATTGATTAATCTCACAATTTAATCTAATGTTGATTATTCTATGGTTATCTATGAATTCAATGATCTGTAATTGTCACAAAGGATTAGTACAAGTAACAAATAGGTATTGGTACAAGTAACAAATAGGTTAGAAATTGCATATTTAACTTATTATAAACAAGAAAACTAAATTGAATAGTTGCAGCTATCTCTGTTGTTTAATATAGGGTTTAGTCTTTTCACTAAGTTTATTTCTATAATTTATTTGATATGGAATGCTATCACACTCAGTTAATGGATGATAACTTTTGGTTTGGATGTTATGTTTGAACCAATTAATTTAGGAAAATTTGAGACTTATTATAACTATCCTAATATGTTTCAAACTAACTACTTGAATTGTGAAAAATATTTTTTAAACCAATGATCAATGTTACAATTACATTACATCTTTCCCTTGAGTCGAAGTTACATATTCTTGAAATTCTCTAGGGATTCAACCTGGTTTTACAGCTACTACAATAAGTTTGAAGAATTGGAATTATTCTAGGAGCTTCGATAACCTGACCAAAATTTGGCACCATTATTGGGGAACTATTTTAATTTCTTAGTTTGTTTGCATTATTTTACAATTACAAGTAACCTCTTGTCTTATATGACTCGTACCTCTCAGATAGGTAAACTACAATATAATCTAGAAACTGAGAAAACAGTGCATCATTTGAGAAAAAAGACTAACTAAGGAAGTGATCATTAACCTTCAAATGTGAAAGTTAAAGTAGATCTAACAATTGGTAAAGACTTTAATTTTTAAGAAGTGGAAGAAAGTATGGCAAATCTTAACCTTAGAACTTTAAGGGAGTTAGCGACATCGAATTTGAATCAATAATCCTTATGTATACAATTTCCTAATGTAAAGGTGGATTTCGAATTGAAATCTAGTTTGATTCATTTACTCCTTATTTTTTTGGTCTTGCATGTGATGATCCACATAAACACCTGAAGGTATTTCATATTATTTTATCTAGAATGAAGCCACAAGGAGTGACAGAAGAACAAATTAATCTCAGGGCCTTTCTGTTCTCATTGAAAGATAAGGCAAAATTTGGCTATATTATCTTTCCCCTAGCTCAATTACAATATAGAATGAAATAAAAAGAATGCTTCTAAAGAAGTTCTTTCCTGCATCAAAAGCAGCAAATATCATAAAGGAGATATGTGGGATAAGACAAATTACGGGAAAAACATTATATGAATATTAGGAAAGGTTTAAGGAGTTATGCATTAGTTGTCCACATCATCAGATTCTTGACTAACTCTTGATTCAGTACTTTTATAAAGGACTATTGCTAATGGATTAAAGTATGGTTGATGTAGCTAGTGGACAACTTTGATAAATAAGACACTTGAGGTAGCTTGACAATGATATCAAATATGATAGAAAATTCTCAACAGTTTGGGACGAGGATGGGTGGAGTTGTTAAGCGTGTAAATGAGGTAAGGAACATACACCTTAAGGATAAAGTTTCAAATTTAACTACTCTAGCTCGTCAAATAGCTATAGGTCAATTATAATCGAAAAGCGTGTGCGAAATATGCTCATTCTCTAAACATCCTAGGGATATGTTCCTTACATTATGACAAGATTCCCTTTAAGAAGCTAATGCAATAGGGGACTTTCTTGGTTAACCTCAATGAAAATATGACCCTTTTTACAATTACTATAATCCAGGATGGAGGGACCATTCAAACCTTAGCTATAGAAATTAAGCAAGGTAATAAATATATCAACCTCACAATTTCAATAGACAACCTCAAACCTCTACATATTCTCAACCCCAATCTTCAAATTCAGGCATGTCTTTGGATGAAATTGTTAAGGAACTTGCTACTAATACTTAACAATTTCAACAAGAAATAGGAGCAAGCTTTTAAAACTGAGAAAATTAGGCCACTCAATTAGCCACCTCTATAAGTAAATTAGAAGCATAAGCATTAGTAAAATTACCTTCCCAGACAGTGGTGAATCCTATGGAGAATGTGATTGTAATGACTTTGAAAAGTGGTAAGAAAATTTAGTATGGAACTTTTATGCCAACGGAGGTAGAAAAGCACGATAATGGAGAAAAGCAGGGAGAACTTCCCACTTAAGCATCAATAAAGGAAAAAATGATTTAACTTCATCAATATCAATTAATGCATGCGTACCTATTTTCCTAGAAAGTTGGCTAAACCAAAAGAAGATGAGCAAGAGCGAGAGATCCTATAAACCTTTAAAAAGGTGGAAATCAATATACCACTTCTTAAAGCCATTAAGCAAGTTTTGAAATATGCAAAATTATTGAAAGAGCTGTGCATAAATAAAAGGAAGTTGAAGTATAAGGAGAGAATAATTATAGTTAAGAATTTATTAGTTGTGATAAATAGAAAATTACTAGAAAAATGCAAAGATCTAGGCATGTTTACACTTCCATGTGTTATTGGTAATAGGAAAATTGAGCGTGTCATGCTGGACTTAGGTACATCTATTAATGTCATGTCATAATTTATCAAGCTTTAAATATGAATTCTTTGTAATAAACTAATATGATTATTCAACTAATTGATCTTTGATATGTGCATCCTATTAGAGTTATTGAGGATGTTTTAGTCTAGGTTAACAATTTGGTATTTCCAGTGGATTTTACTTCTTAAAAATGGATGGAGATGGTCTGAACATTCAGTTTCGATTTTATTGGGTAGGTCATTTATGAAGATGACCAAAATAAAAATCGATGTGGATAAGGGTACTCTTTCTATTAAATTTGATGGAGAGATAGTGAAGTTCAATATTTTTAGGCAATAAAGCTCCCAAATGATTTTTAATTTGTTTATCATATAAATATTATGGATTCATTTACGCAGGATATGTTTAAAGAAGAAAGTGTTGAAGATGAGTTGGAGTTTAAAGCTAAATCAGAAGTGAATGAGCAAGTTGATGAAACTTGTGAAGTTGTATAATCATTGCCAGCAATGTTAATATATTCAAAAACTTTGAATGATGAACTTGTTATAACTCAAAAGAAAATTTTACCTTCTATTTTGTAGGCTCCAAAGATTAAATTGAAGGTGCTACTTGATTGCCTAAAGTATGTCTATTTAGGTAATAAAAAGTCATTACCTACATTCATTTGAAAAATGTTGACTAAAGAGTAAAAGGAAGGGCTAGTAGCACTACTTGAGGAGTACAAAACTGCAATTATGTAGAAGTTGGAGAGGAAAAAGCCATGTCGAGCATAACAATGTTAAATAATTGTGCTTTATGGAAGGCAACCCAGAATATGATAGTTTTTATTGATTTTGTTTTACTTATATATAGCTTTCATTTGTTGTTTTTAAAACACAAAATTTATTAACTTAAGAGAAAAAAGGGTCTTAAAATTTCAGAATACTAAATCTCATAAGACGATATCAAGTCTTATGTAATTTAGTGTTCTTGAGTGAAGATCTCAAAATTCCAAACTACTAAATCTCATAAGGTAAGATCTCCCCTTATGTAATTTAGTGTTATAGAATTTAAGACTACTAAATCTCATAAAGCAAGATCTCGTCTGATATGATTTTGTGTTATAGAATGGAATCCTAAAGCCCTCTTATACATTAATATTTTCTTTTTATTTTTTAAAAATTGTAAAAATAATAAAAATTTTATTTAAAAATTTTTCTTATTATTTAATTTCTTTATTTACTGAAATATTTTTAATTATTCAATTTATTTTCATTTAAAAAACACAACCTTAATTTGTAACACCCCTTATATGAAACCTGTAACCACCTACATATATGGCAACAAATTTCTGTACAAAAAATCACGACATACATTTCTGTTCATTTATAGGGTCTGTCATCACACATTTTTCTATTTAATGCTACACATATACATATTACAAAATTTCATATCATTTAACATCATCATTGAAAAGTAGTATTATATCTTTATATTTACATGTTAATCCAAAAGGAAAACATACAATTTCCTTTATTACATGCATAACCATTCTTTAATCAAAAGACACATCCAAAGATACTTTTACTCTTAGCAGTTGGCCTTAGTCTCTACAAATATTCCCTGTACCTCATTGATATGACCTAGACATACACAGATTAACACCTGTGCAAAGTTTAAAAGCTTAGTAGGGAAAATACTTAGTTTGGATGACTACTCATAACAGTCATCCACCAAACACACACATTCAGAAATATCATAACTCACGTACCAAAAATTCATATTCATGAACCAAATAATAAATTCAACGCTCATGTAAGTAATGATGACATACTTAAGCAAAGTACATAATGCAAAAATTTTACTTAAATATTTTTCTTATTATTTAATTTCTCTATTTACTAAAATATTTTTTAATTATTCAAGTTATTTGATTAAAAAAAACATAACCTTGATCTGTAACAACCCCTATACAAAACCTACATCCACCCACCACATATATGGCAACCAAATTCTTGTACAAACAGTCACGTCATACATTTCTATTCATTTATAGCAATCATCACAAACTTTTCTATTCAATGCTATACTTATACATATTACAAAATTTTATATCATTTAGCATTATCATTGGAAAGTAGTATTACATCTTTTTATTAACATGTCAATCCAAAAGGAAAACATCAATTTCCTTTATTACATATATAACTATTCTTTAATTAAAAGACACATCCAAAGATACTTTTACTCTTAGCTGTTGGCCTTAGTTCTTGCAGATGTTCCTTGTACCTCATTCATATAACCTAGACCTACACAGATTAACACTTGTGCAAAGCTTGAAAGATTAGTAGGGAAAACACTTAGTTTGGATGACCACTCATAGTAGCTATCTACCAAGCACACATATTCAGAAATATCATAAATCACATATTAAAAATTCATATTCATGAACCAAATATTGATATTCAACGCTCATATAAGCAATGATGACATACTTAAGCAAAGTACTTAATGTAAATATGCTTTAACATTTTATCCATATACCGAAAATGCACATTTATAAGCCAAATATTGAGATTTAATGCTCATAATACAAGTTATTAATACAAATGCTAATGCTCATTAACAAATGTTGTCATGTTGTTATTTATAACTATTTACTTTACTTTCTATGTTAAGCCTGCACATTTTTGTGGGTGTGGATAACGAGATTTGTGGATATTCGAAGATATCAAAACTATGGATACTCAAAAGCATCAAACTGTGGATACCTGAAGGCATCAAACTATGGAGACATTATAGTCTCAAAATGAAGACACCATTGGTGTCAAACTGTAGTAGCCATGTTATATCCCTATAGGCATGCCTATCTATCCACCACCAAGATAATAAAGCAGGCACTGTAACATTTCCTCTAAACATTTTCCAATTTTACAATTCATATATTGACAATTCGTATGATATACATTTCAAGTCATAAAATTTATATATGTGTTTATACATGCAAGTCATAGCTTACCACTATTAGAAGGGTGTCATAATCACACTTGTATAATCATACTATACACACATGAGTGATAAATATGCATACAAATAATTTATGTACATATAAGTTATCTTTGGAATGCATTATGCTCAATCTTAAATTCTAATGTTCAATCACCCAATTCATATATGGTAAGTCCTATTTCATTTATTTCTAGGTTTTTGAAAAGTTTCATACACATTCAAAAGGGTTCAAATAAGATTCGTTAAAAATTAGAAACAAGAACAAACTAGAAATAGTGCAATTTGGGCTAAGCTTAGGTTGGTCTAAAAATAGGCAAATAATCGGTCTAGAAGTAAATCACATGATAAACTATAGTTGTTCCTTAATACATATAGAAAATATTCAAATTATGATTTAAGGTCCTCTATAAATTTGTTCCCCTATGTCTCTATTTTCCATATAACTAACAATCAGACGACTTTAACTTCCCAATAATGAGATATAAACCAAATATCATAAGCTACTCCAAAATGGGGGCAACATCAGGTCACCAGTTTCGATCCCAATTTCCAATATCATAAAGCCAGAATTAAGTCAGAGACTTTTCTAGATATTTTTAGTTTTATGTTTTAGGTTTCATATTAAACTTAAATAATCCCATTTAAAGGTATGTAGGCTAAGTTATGACTCAAACAATGTGACTGGTTTACCTAAAATAAAATTCCACTACACGATACTCTTTTGTCATATACAACTATGTCCATGCAAAGTAACACTAAAGTAACACCAAAAATCATCCCAAAAACCATTACATATCCAAATTATATCCATTCAAACATACACACTAAGAGGAATCAAACTAAGTGCAGTCCTAAATCTTAAAATTGGCAAAGTAGTTCTTCTAATGCCTTTCCTTCCCTTCCTTTTTGGGTTTTCTTGACTTACCAATTAGAAACACAACAAATACACATCTAAATCCCACTTCCAACCGTATAATTTTAGTTCTTCATAAGCAAAGTAAGAAAAGGTGAAGGTGAAGAGAAAACCCCTAGCTTTTACCTTGACTTCCACGTAAGATTGATATGATTTTCTTACAAGAAAAACGATGGGATGAAGAAGGTGAAATAGAGAGGAGAAAAACCTAAAGTTAAAGCCCTCAAAGTGTCATCCATCTCCCCTCTCCTTATGCATTTTCACAAAATTTCTATTCTTAGACACATGTTTCAATCCCATTAGACCATATGTTATAATCCTATTGGACTACATGTTACAATTCTATTGGACCATATGTTACAATTCTATTGGACCATATGTTACAATTCTATTATACCAAGTGTTACAATTATATTGGACACATATAAGCTTTAATCTTATTGGTCATGCATGCTTTAATCTTATTGGTCACATATGCTTTAATCCAATTAGTCCATGTGTTAACTTTAGAAAAATTACATAGTGGTCCTTCTTCTTCCTTTAATTACCACATTGGCATATAATCTTATTAATCAATTTCATTCCCCCGTGTCTTAATTTTCTAATGGCATAAACTTCATGCAAGTTGGTTAATTAGATGAGGAGTTATACCCAAAAAACTACAGGCTATTTGAAAACAAGGACAATAGCCAGAACTCAACTTCAAACTAGAATTAAAAAGTCTTGGAGGCAGAATCAAATTTTTGTTCCCTCGTAAAAGTTTTATAACTATGTCTTAGTTTAATCTCCAATTGGAATGATCTAATTTAGAGGTTTATAGGCTAATATATGGCCAAATTACGAAAGTATGTTTAGTGAAACCTATCCATCTAGAGGGGTACACATCCCAAATCAACTAACTTCAATCTTATCATGCAAGAGCAATGCAAAAACATGTCCAATTTAACCAAAAACATTCCATAAACAAATGGGAAACTACTTATACCAATCCCCCTCACTTCATGTTCATAAATCCAAGAAAACAAATAAAAAAATTCCTATACATATTTCACATCTAAGTATGTATGTCTATGCTGAAACAAACAAATTACCCACTTACCCATATCTTTTACATTAAGTACCATTATGTCTCTTACTATACTTAGATGCACTTAATTCGTTATGTTCACTTCTTAATATATCTTAGACATGCTATAATACTTTGTAGGAAATTAAAAGAAAAATAACAACTACTCCCACGTAGACTCCCAACCACAATGTGCACCAATTAAAACCTAATGCTTTTTCTTCTTTGCAGATAATTAAAAAATCACAATTGCAGCTCCACATAAAGATAGTCGCAACACCAAAACAAAGAAGACAACAAACAAGCAGCATTCCTCCACGAAATAAAATAGTAGTACCCAAATGCCTAAAGCAGCATTCCCCACCCATGCAATCCACAAACAGCTCAACTGCAAGCCACCACAGCAGTAGCACACTCCTTGCCAAGCCGACCCCATAATACATATCCTTTCTGATGCTCACATCACAGGGGGGTCCTCTATTTTGTGCTTTATTTCTCTAATTATTTTTATTGAGATGTGAGTACCTTATACATACATTATGGATAATGTATGATTTAGATGCGGGGGAGCAAGTTTCTATATTATGATGAACATTGTGATTTGTGCTTAAACTCATAATACTATGATTCATATATTGATTATTCCTTAGATAACCTTATAATCTTTTAATTGTGTTCATAAATAATACTTAAGTTAGGATACATTTTCAGTTTAAAATCTAATGCATGAGAGAGATAATCTTGATTAGTGTTTTCATTAAATTAATTCAAGTATCTTATTGATTTTATTGAATGAAAGTGTGCAAGAATTGATGCATTTTTTACACGTATGGGAGATTTAAGGCTAAAAGCCCAATTAAGGGCTTAACTTTTTTTAGTTTGATCATTTTGGGACTTAAATTATGAAACCTCCTCAGTGAAGGGCTAAAATTTCACGAGTTTGCTTAATTGAAGATTTTTTTGAACAAAAATTAGGACATGTTTACACGTTCCATTATATACAGGTCAATTAGTGTTTAGATGCCACATTAATAGACCTAATTTATTGTCCAGGCTAGGTGGAATTTAAGAAAAAATTTATTAATTTCGTTTAAATTTTGAATTAAAGGGAATACTCTTTAACCTTAAATCAATGATTTTTATGAACATATGTTTCACCCTCTTTTTCTTCTCTTAGTTGTGCCTTCACTCTAATCCATGGACACATCATCACTTAATGCATGTGCCTTCACTACAATCTCACTCGTGCCTTCTTAGTAGTGTGAGTGTGAGATCTCTTTTTTGGCATTGGAGGTGAATAGGCAGTAAGGTTTTTAGAGATCTGAAATATACAAGTGTTACAAGTGAAGACTGAAGTAATGAGTCATGCTCCCTTCTAATTTTTGTATATAAATTTATGATGTTTTAACATTCATTTTATTCCTTCACCCTTACAATGTTACATTTATGTAAATTATTTTATCTTCTTTAAATGAGTTTGATTATTAGGTTGAATAGTATGTAGATGATAATTTTTTTACATATATAGGATATGATCAAGTTTTCTGTTCCCCGTATACTTAACATTGTATGTAGGATATGATTTGTGTCACTTGGTTTAGCTTCGTTGGTGGTTATCCATCTTTTGTTTTTCTCTATCTGCCAGGTTAAAGATAAAGTATGACGTTCATGGAAGAGATGTAGATTATTAGGAGCAAACAAATTCAGTTTTGTAGTTATCATTTAGCTGTCGACGGGTGCATAATCAACATTACAACATTGTGTTATAATACTTGACATTAAGCTTAAGTAGTAGTTCTTCAAGGTAATGAGATTGATTAGAGGATTCAGTTTGTTGTTTTTTTTAGTTGTGATTTTGTGTTGGGTTGAAATTTTTGAAATTTTCAACTTTGTCTATAAAGGGACGCATTCTAAGCTTGATATGAGGTCATACAAGTTGATTTCTTCAACTTACCCAATTGAATGAGACTACGATGGAGAGGCTAGATATTGTTACTATAACTTGAAAGTACCTAGATTGACTTCATGGACTGATGAAAATCCAAGAAGAAGGTTTTATGGTTGTCGACTCTTTCTGGTAATTTTGGTAAATTTCTATGATGTTTTAGCTAAATATGTTCGTATATTTCATTAACGAATTGCTACTTTTTCTTTGATAGAAGAGTGAAAATGTTTGTGGATTTTGCGAATGGCATGATCAAAGATGTTATCCAAGAACAAGGCAGATTATTTTAAAGCCAAAAAAATAGAGAGAAGATGTTATATCGTCTAAATCATCTATTGAAGGTTGAAGTGACAAAGTTAAGAGATAATGCAATAGATGTTTTGTAAGCTGAAAGGATTATAGAAAATTTGAAGTTGAAGAATGAGTTAGTTGCCACGAGGACTAGTTATGAAACACGTTCAGCAAAGTGTTGGAAATGGTTTGCTTGTTTAAACTTATGATTAGTAGTTTTGCTTATGTTTTTTAGTCTAAATAATGAAGGAAAAAAGGCAATAGTTGTGCCTTTAAAGCCTTACTTAGAAATGGTTTGATGTACTAGAATAACGTGTGAATGTTCTTCACCAAACCTGATGTTGGAAAGTGCAAAGTTTTAGATGTTTTAACATTTTTTGTATTACTAATTTGATGTTCTAAACTAAACATGTTTGATGTTTTATGTACTAGCCTAAATATGGTTGATGTTTCAACATTTGGTAAGGAAGATTAGTGAAAAAATAGGATCTTTAATCAATGGAGATGGAGTATTTGTTAGTAGTCAAAAGTATTTAAAAGAGGTAGCAATTGACTACTCTAAAAAAATTTATTCGTATTTTACCTCCAATCTAATGATTAAAACAACTGTTAAGTTGTTTTTATAAGTCATCAAATTATTGATGAGAAGATAAAGATGTTTAACATACCTATAATTCCAATTCTTTGTATTAACAATGTTCATGTTGTAGCACCCCACTCCCGCGATGGCCTGAACCTAATATCGATGGTGATATCCGAGTCCAAGCCCTGCGAGAGTGGTGTGCTAAAGCACTCAATCAATCAAAATTTGGTATATATATATATATTTTACAGACACACATGCAGAAGTCAATAATCAAATAGGGCATAAGCTCTTTCCCATCATACAATGCCATTTACAAAATTCCCATATGGCCATTTGGCCCTTTCACAAATACAAACACTTGAGTCATTTC
>JANPWT010000245.1:19413516-19428030 GCA_024678245.1 Erythroxylum densum | reverse complement strand
ATTTCTCATCAATCTCCTTTAAGTACAATAACATCTATAACACAATACCTATACAAACACACTCATTGAATTCATTTAATATTTCTAATTTCTACCGAAAGTTCGGGGTCCAACATGCATTGTCTTAATTTCTCTTTGAGCTCGCATGTACTGAAATTTTGGGTCATAACCCTTAATATGGGGATGGGATGTTACACACTCGCTGGTGATTCGTCAGCAGTTTGCCTTTAGTGAGAAACCACAAGAAGGCTCGAATCTGTTGTGGCCCTGTCTATTTCCAGATTCAGTCCCACAGTTCATTAGGTTCATCCATGCTGCCACCTTAATGAGGCCATAAGTAGACGCGACTATGAACCTCCCATGATTTGTAGGGCCCTATATCGTGTTATCCTCCTTTATGCTGTCTACATCAGGTTGGATCTCCGCAAGCTCCATACAGACCGAGGAAGGACGATATTGCTGGAAAAGATTCCAACGCCACTGACTGACTTCATTTGTAAAACCCACCACTGTGGCATATAGTATGCTTATAAGCAGAGTGGTGGTGGCCACTAAACATGACAGTCCCCAATCATGTGCCCAGTTATCCAGCCAAAAATGAATATATCTCCCATTCCCCATCTTCCATTTTATGCCTTGGTGAACATACTGCCAGGTGGCAGAGATGCCTCTCCAAGTGACCGACGCCCTTTGCCTTTCTATGGAAGAGGGAATTAGATTAGGTCCGATTCGATATTTAGCCCGAAGGATAAGAACCCATAACGCAGAGAGCTGAGTGAGCAAAGCCCAGCCTAGCTTGGATAGTAGGGCATCATTGGACGATCGGATACGTTTAAGACCCATACCCTCAATAGTTTTGGACTTACACATGGTTTCCCAATTAACTAGGTGCGTTTTCCTCTAGGCCTCCATTGATCCCCATAAAAAAGAGTTAGTTTTGGTTTTATATGATAGTCATATAAAAACACAAATAGCCATATCAAGCGTTGAAAGCGGGATATTTTTTTGGTGTGAAGTACATAGAGACTTCGTATTTTCGAAATAACGTATCGATTAATCTTCACATTCCAGGTATTTATTATTTGCCTGTTCTTACTATGAGTATGATTATGAAATGCAATAGATAAATATGTGATTGCATTTTTTCATTTCCACTGTGTAAGCGATCCTTCAGGAATTACGCACTCACTTACCGGGAAGTCATTGCCATTTTGATGCAAAGGCATGTGATGGCTTATGCAAAAGTTAGAACTGACGAGACATATCCTGCAAGCTTCATCAGTATGTCTTATGCCCATTAAAATTGGTTTCCTTTATAGCTTGATGAAGAATGTCATCAAGTGGGGTCTTGACTGTGCAATGACCTCTTAACAGCAGTTTGTTTTGGGAACACCAAGTGTATATTATTCCTTTACATCTGAACTTCCTGAAGTTTGTGTACTTTTCATTTGTAGATGTTGTATCAATTTCGAAGACTAATGAGAACTTCCATGTTCTTTTTGACACCAAGGTTCTGTTCTGACTCCCCTCAATCTTAAATGATGAGGCAAAGGTTTGTCCAATATTTACTTCTTGAATGTCCTAAGGGTAGATAGCAGATATAGCATTTGCTACTCGTACTCTTGGTGAGGTTGCATTGCTGATATTTTTCTTGATTCTATACCTTGTTTCATAATTCTTTGTCTACTGGTGCAATGATATTTACAGGGTTGAGTGTAGTATTAACAAGATGAAACATATATGATATTTTCATGATATGCATCATAGGTGGTTCGGAGCTCTTGTTTTAGACATTAGGGAGGAACTTTATTTATAAGTTGTTGTGATCAGTATGCAATATGAAGCAGATTTAGCTGTTTTTAGAAATTCGTATTGAAAAATTCATGTACATGTATTTTTTGGTTGAGTAGACACGGGCAATTACCTAACCGGTGCATATATATATATATATATTTGAATAGTTCAAGCTCTGCAAAGTTAGTCCTGGGCAATTGTGGGGAAGGTAACTCCTTGTCTCAACACGTATGATGGAACCCATTGGCTAAGGCAAATGACAAGATAAATTTGATGCTAGAAATGTAGTGATGGTCACTGGTGGTAGGAACAAAGCGTGCTGAGTGATTAAGAGCAGGGAGAAGCACAAGGGAACCTTAGCGACTATCCATATCCAGGAACAATGGGCTATGAATTTGCCACCCGTCTTGGTAATGTTTTTACCGTTGGAAGGGGCAAAGGCAACGAGTTGTCTATCATATCGAAGAGGCAAGGCAAGAAAGGGACATGTAGCAACTGGTGTACGAGGATACTTGTCTGTTTGTCTGAGGATTTTGGTCTCATTTGCTTGCTATTTCTTCTTCTTCTTCCTTTTGTTTTATATTTTTACATGTTTCTTGTAAGTGATACGCTATAATTCTATATGCTACTAAGTTTTATGTTGAGTGCATTACTCTCATTAGACATTGTATTATGACATACTTGGAATGCAACATCCCATGTAAACAAATATTAGGACAGCAGGAATGGTCTAAATGGTATTAACTTCTCACTTAAGGCTCTCTTTTATAGGAAGTCTTAAATTCGAGTTATACAAAAGGATGAGAAATGAGAAATTTTCTCTGTTGATGACCCTCTAGTCCCTTGAGTAAAACTACTTGATCGGATCAATTATGGACACCTCATTTCCAGCGACAATGTAGAAGTTGAAGCTATAAGGAAACCCGAGGATTGCTGAAAACCTGATGCTGAGCAAGGCCAGTGATCAATCAACAGTTGACCAATCAAGTATATAACAACTCCTCTAATACTCTTAGAGTGAGGTCTTAGAAACTTAAGATTAATCTCCTCTAATACTCTTAGAGTGAGGTCTTAGAAACTTAAGATTAATCCGGCTAAGTTGTAACAGCTAATGTAATCAAAAGAAAAAAAAAAGGTTGAAATCAATAAACAAATTTTAGGAAAAAAAATGATTACCAACATGTTTTTCACTTAATTAAATTATAAAAAGGAAGAATAAGAGAATGCCAGCTAACCCGAAAGTATCAGTTCGAATCTTTTACGACCAACAACATTCCCTCTAAACAAAATGCCTCCAAATCTTTGTCTCCTCTTCCTCTTGGTGGCCGCTACCATCTCCACCCTTGGCTTCAGTTCCGAAGCCATCGGAGTGAACTGGGGCACGGCAGCTTCGCACCCGCTATCACCACCAAAGGTTGTACAGCTCTTGAAGTCCAACAACATCACCAGAGTCAGGCTCTTTGATTCTAACCCACTTGTGCTTCAGGCTCTTTCTGGATCCAACATTGGTGTCACTGTCGGCATCCCTAATTCCCTGCTCAGAAGATTCAACTCTTCGCACAAGGCTGCCGAGAGCTGGGTCCACGATAATGTCACTCGCTACTTCTCTAGTGATAGCAGTGGAGTTCGCATTGAGTATGCTTTTCATTAGCTTCCCTCTTCATTCTTGTTTTTGCACACTTTGTGAGTACCTGAGTCATTGGCGGCGTATTCTAGTTTAGTAATGGACACGAAACGATGTCATCATTAACCACACGAAATCTATTAGTTTGGTCTTGATGGTTTCTCAGTTCCGCGTAGTTCTTGACACTATCACTACTTCTGTTTAGGTTTTGGGATAAAAATGCTGGCTGTGTTTAAGTATTTTTTTTTTTAATGAGTTGGGTGGAGCTACGATTTTGAGGTTTCCTGTTGTTGTAGCAATGGAGGATATTTCAACAAGAAATATTTTCTTGTTGCGGACAGAGGCACAGAGCTGGTAGCATATAACAATAGAAACAATGATGCTCTAATTCCCACTTCACTCTTTCGACTTCCCCATTTTGTAGTAAGTATATCAATCGAGCACCTAGAAAATGCATGCAATCTCGAAGGATACAGCTTGGCAGTTACATTTCATTCTAGCTGTATACGGCTGTTGGCCAGTGATATACTAGGTCTCAATTTCTTTTGAATGCAATTTGAGGCAGACAAATAAACGGTATTAGAACCACATTTGTGTAGCTTCTAAGCTGATTATATTGTATTAGCTGCCTGTTGCATATCACCATATCCTCACAATTCTATCTGTTCTTGGTTTCTTTTCCTGTTATCTAATGTTGAATTGCATACCTAAGTTAAACTTGTCTATGATGTAATTGTGAAGTAGTAAAGGGGGTTTAATGCCTTATGCTGTGAGTGGTTGTGAAAATTGAAGTGAAGCATCACTAAATCATGCTAAGACCTTGGGGTATTCTGTTGAGACTAGATTCCAGATTCCAGCTGAAATACAGCAAGAGGAGGAATATGAGATCTAACCATTTCGGCAAGTGTAGGAGGGTAAATTAGGAAATGTTAAATGAGGGTGAGTCATGAGGAAGTTAGTTAGAATAAGGGAATAAAAGGTTGTTATGGGAGAATAGAGGGGGCATTCGGTTATGATTTGGTGATTGGTAATTGTAGGGAGGTTCAGCTAGCCCTCGAAGTCTAGCTAGGGAATAACATTGTCTAGTATTCCTTTCATTTTTACTTCTCTTTGTTCTTGTTTTACTGCTGTGTGTGGTTGTGTTCTGTTGTTGTGTGTGTTGATTCAAAGTGCAGGAAGTTGTTCTTGTGGTGATTCAGTGTTAGAGAAAGTGGTCTCTAACATATTCAAGGGTATATTTTGTAGTGTGTGCACTGCTGGCACTAAGCAAACAACACATTAGGTCACGGTTCTGGAATGAGTGCAGGGAATGGTTGAAGCCATCAGCACTTTGAGTTATGACGTCACAGGGAAGTGTACCCTTGAAAGGTCCTGGGGTAGCAGAGGCAGTCAAAAGCGGGACAACCTCCCAAGAGCAAATTTTGAAATCTACAAAACTAGCTGGTCTTTTGATACGTGCATAATAAGTATTCCAAAGTTGCTCTAAACAGATGAACACTAACGAAACCGCAACACACGGAATTTGTGTCTAAATGATATGGTCTTACGGCATATGGGGTTATAAAATGTCTGGTCTAATGTTACAAGGGTTTCTTAAACCTTGTGTTAAAACATGAGCTTGCCTCCTCGTATGGAATTGATGTATGTAATAATCAGCATATTATAAATTTCCCCTACCTCATTGGTTTCAGTTTAAATATGAGGATTGTAGTAGTGACAAAAGAAGTGCATCTTATATTATATTATTCCTCTTTCTATCATGTTTTTCTTGCTTTAGCAATGATTTTTCTTTTGATATTATATGGTTGATTCATCTAGAAATCAAGATCATATTGTCGGGCTCTGGTCAATGCCACCTTTACTTTCCCCATCCCCGATGCAGTCACTCATGCACTAGTTGTAGTTAACTTGGTTTGCGTTGGGAGAGTAGTTAATGTATTTAAGCTTGAGAATAGACACAAATAGGTAAGTTTGCTTTGATGATGTATGCTTTTTGAGAGCACAAAATATCCCTTGCTCTATTTTATGGGCTCTATGGTGATGTAAGTTAAAAGATTATTCTGCGAATTAGATGTTCAGGTTTCCTACCCGCAGGCTTTTTTTGATGAATTTCTACACTGTGTTGTTGCGTCAGTTGGTTAATTTCTACATCAACTATTCACAGGTATGTTGCAATTGGAGATGAGCCATTTCAACAGAGCTTTGGGGAGCAGTTCCGACCGTTTGTTGTTGGGGCTGCCATGAACATCCAAACTGCTTTATCTAGAGTGAACTTGGCAAGCGACGTGAAGGTTGTTGTTCCATGCAGTGAAGACACATTTCAGTCAAAATCTAATCTGCCATCTAAAGGACACTTTAGGCCTGACCTTAATAAAACCATGAGTGAACTCCTCACTTTCCTAAGCAAGCACCACTCACCTTTCTTCGTGACAATATCTCCTTTTATGAGTTTCCATCAAGACAAAAACATATCCCTTGACTTTGCCCTCTTTAAAGAAACTATAAGCCCTCATAATGATAGCTATCGAACATACAGAAACAGCTTTGACTTGAGTTATGATACCATAGTTACTGCATTATCAACTGTTGGATTTCCTGAGATGGATATTATCATTGCCAGGATTGGTTGGCCTACTGATGGATCAGCCAATGCCACCTCTATAGTTGCAGAGACTTTCATGAAAGGCCTGATTGACCACATTCGAAGCAGATCAGGAACGCCACTCAGGCCTCATAATCCACCATCTGAGATATATATTTTCAGCCTTTTAGATGAGGATCAAATAAGCATAACTAGCGGAAATTTTGAGAGACACTGGGGAGTCTTTACTTTTGATGGGCAGGCCAAATACCATGCTGATTTTGGCCAGGGTTTGAAGAAGCTGGTGAATGCTCAGAATGTGGAGTATCTCCCTCAGAAGTGGTGTGTTGTAAACAACAATATGGATTTGTCTAATGCAACTGTGACTGCCGTGGACGCATGTTCAGACGCTGATTGCACTGCACTCTCACCTGGGGGTTCCTGTTATGGTCTCAGCTGGCCTGGAAACATATCATATGCTTATAACAGCTACTACCAGCAGCATGATCAAACAGCATTTAGCTGCAACTTCGGAGGCCTGGGTTTGATCACGACTGTAGATCCATCAGTGGGTAACTGTAGGTTCATCGTTCAGATTCAGACGTCTCATAGAGAATCTATTTCTGGGGCCAATCTTTCCCCATGTATGATCATGGTATCAGTGATGGCGCTGTTCTTGCTATGAGTGTTAACAGATCGATTGCATCTTTTCTACTTGCTTGAGGCCTAGTGTAGTAGATTGCATCTTTTCTACTTGGGTTGAATCGTAGAGTAATGCATGAGTATTGGTTGCGTCTTTTCTACCTTGCTTGAGGCGTAGAGTAATGCATGAGTATTGGTTGCATCTTCCTTCCTATGTTGTGTACAAGGAGTGAGAAGATGAAATACCGATTTCTCAATTAAGCGTAGTAGTGAACTGAAGGGTTTAGTGAAAATTGAAATCGTTTTCACCTCCAATTCATCCAAGGCCTTTGATTGAAAGAAAAGGGATATTTTAAATTATCGATTATTAAGTTATATTCCAAAATTTTAAAACCTAATTACCTATTAGTAAATACATCCGCACACGTGGACGTGATGTATTGACAGTCGGACGGTAGCATAAAATTACTTGCCAGTGTTGCTGCAGTTAGAATTAGAATATATTGGGGGATATGAAGAAATATAAATAAGTGAGGTTGGAGTAAAGTAGATAATTTCGATACCCTAACCCCCCTCTTTATCGAGAGAGAAAGAGAGAGAAAAACATTTACGTCTGAAAACTAGATCGACTCTGCGATGTACGGTCAAGACGGCGAATCTGCTCCTCCACCATATGGTGGCTCTGGATATGGCGGTACTGGAGGATACGGAGGAGGAGGCAGTGGCAGCGGAGGATATGGTGGTTATGGAGGCGATGCTGGATATGGTGGTGGAGGAGGAGGAGGTCGTGGAGGTTACGGCGGTCGGGGTGGTGGCGGTAGAGGTGGTCGCGGCGGAGGCTATGGTGGTAATTCACAAACTCGAGGTATTGATACTTTGTTGTTGTGCTCTTTTAGGATTATGAACTTCGTTTACACAAGTTTTATGTGTTCTTTTGTTGTTGGATCCGATCTGCAGGAGGACCTGGTGGATATCAAGGAGGAGATCGCAGCGGCGGAAGAGGAGGGGGCCGAGGAGGCGATCGCGGTGGAGGTGGTCGAGATGGTGACTGGCTTTGTCCAAACCCTAGGTAAGCAAACTCTTTTATCCTTTCTCTCTGGTTGGCACGTTTGTACTGTATTAAGGTTTTTCTATTTCTTCAGAATTTTTACACCTCTGGTTAAAGTGAAATGTATTCTCCACCTATGTTCCTATATTCATGTGATCTTTGTAATTGGAAATGGTGTGTGTGTTTGTAGCTGTGGGAATTTGAACTTTGCCAGAAGAGTTGAGTGCAACAAATGTGGCGCACCCTCACCTGCTGGTGGAAACAACCACCCTGGCGGCAACAGTGCTGGTGGTTATTATAACAAGGGAGGGAGTGGCGGAGGATATGGTGGTAATAGAGTGTCTAGAGGTGGAAATTATGATGGTAATAGAGGTGTCAATTATGCTGATGGAGGTAGGGGCAGTGGTTATGATAACAGAAGTGGAGGTGGGAGTAGAGGTGCTTCTTATGGTAGTAACCAAGGAAGAGATGATGGCGACTATAATCAAGTGCCTCCACCTGCAATCCCATCTTATGGTGGTTCTGGAGGCAATTATCAGGGGCCTCCTAACTCATATGGTGGGAATTATGGAGTTGATGCAGCTCCACCACCTACAAGCTATAATGGAGGACCTGCATCAGGGCCTCCATCTTATGGTGGTCCTACAAGTGGTTATGGTGGTGATGCCCCAAGTGATCCTAGGGGTGGTGGAAGAGGTTGCCCGCCCAGTGGATACGAAGGTAGGTATGGTGCTGGAGGTCCACGGACTCAGGGAGGTGGTGGCTCTGGTGCTGATGGATCAGAAAAAATTAAACAGTGTGATGGAAGCTGCGATGATAGCTGTGACAACTCAAGAATATATATATCCAACTTGCCACCAGATGTGACTATTGATGAATTGAGAGAACTTTTTGGCGGCATTGGACAAGTAATTCCAGTTCTTTCCATTTGAGATTAAACTATTTCTACTATCACTTAATGATTAAGTTCTAGATTGATTGTAGGGAATTTTTATATTTTCTCCACTTTGTTCTAATATGAAAGCTCTTATCATATAGGATCATTTTGTTTTATTGTTTATCTGATTGTAACTTTCTCCCCCTGCTATAGTTCCAATTATGTACTATGATCAGCAAAATCTTTTGGATTTTTCTGTGTATAAATTCCTTTTGCTTTCTTCCCATTAACATAAATCCTTATATTGATATGTAGGTAGGAAGGATTAAGCAGAAGCGTGGGTACAAAGATCAATGGCCATGGAATATAAAGATATACACAGATGAGAAGGGGAACAACAAAGGGGATGCAGTTTTGTCTTACGAGGACCCCTCTGCTGCACATTCTGCTGGTGGTTTTTATAACAGTATGAATCATACCTACCGTTACTTGGCATTCAATTTTAACTATTAATTTTGAATTCTTATTAAATGGTTTTGTTTCTAAATTTTGCACTTGATACTTGACAGTAACCTCTGTGAATGGGGTTCTTCATTCTTTCCTCCTGATTCTAAATGCTTGTGCTTTTCAGATTATGATATGAGAGGATATAAAATCAGTGTTGCCATGGCAGAAAAGACAGCACTAAGAACCCCTGCATATGGGTAATTTTCCACTTCTATGACTCTTATTATGCCTTCACCTGTTTCAATACGAATCAATGTTATGTTTCATCTTAAACTTAAAAATAGTTCTTTCTTTAATATTTTATGCTATCAACTTTACTAAGATCCTTGGAATTTATTAACTTAGTTTTCTTTGCTTTATTTGCTTCTGAAAGTTTAAATTTTGGTGAATTTAGTTTATCAAAATGATTTCTGGGTAATAGCTGAGAAAATTCAACTGTTGTCCTGGTTGGTTATGATGCAAACCAGTAGTTCATCCTTTTAGGTGTGAATCCATTACTTGCCTGAGTTAAGTGCTGTGTTTCATGTTGGTTAGCATTTGAATTTATTTTTTTTTGGGAAATTCTAACATTGAAAGGATTCATTTCTGCAAATTGTTGTATGTAATGAAGTGGCCGCAAGTAGTCCTCCCTCCCTAATAAAAGAAAAATATAGATATATAAGCTAAACATCCATGGAGTGAGGTTACATGTAGCTTAAGGCTTATTATTCTATAGGCAACGACAAAATTGATGCAGTTTTGGGAGAGGTTTGATTTTGTGGAAATGTATCCTAATGCCATATTTTCGACATTGTCCTGTGTTATTCATGGTTTATTGTGAAGCAGTTCTGGTGGTGGGAGAGGAGGCTATGGTGGTGGAGATCGCCGGAGGGATAATTACAGAGATGGTGGTGGTTCTGGCCCAGACAGACATCAATATGGTGGAAACCGTTCACGTCCATACTGATTACTTCAGTGCTGAGCTTTTAATGTACTAAGAATTCTAGTCTAGGGCTTTTGGTTATGTTGCATTTCCTGAGGTTGTTCTTTAACTGGAAACTAAGAGGTAGGTTGTTCACTTACTCGGAGCTATACTCCTCTCTCCTTTTAATGATAATTGCTGTACCTGGATGCTTTTGTGTTGTAGCATTGGATTAATTAGCTGTGTGAATGTTTTTATAGAGGCAAGTGGATAAAAGTCCCAATTGCTTGCTGCTAAGGTAGGTTGATATTTTCAGGTGAGTGCAGCTCTTTGAAATCACGTTCTGCCTTTTTTTTATAAGCGCATTAGGTAGTGCGTCAATTAGAATTTGCTTCCATTTCTAGGAAGGCATTGGACCATGCATTGTGTGCCATATATAAGGTCATACTGAGGTTATTGTGCTTTAGCCTAGTTACTTTTTTTGATAAAATTTGTGATGCCAACTTGTCCAGTCTGATTTGCTTAGCCTTTCTAGCCACGTTTGGTCGTCGTTGGCAGATTTAAGTCAAAATTCGTGCACTTCTTAGATAGATAACCAACTCTATCCTATATAACCAGAAGTTTTTCATGACTAGGTTTTCTGTAACCTGCCAAGTTTATGCAAAATAGTCAGAACCAAACCCTTTCTCTAGTCAATTGAGAAATAAAATAAATGTATTTTTATTTTCAGTTTAAGCATTTATTTATATTGCTGTAAAGTGCCTTAAAAAGGATTTAGTCTCAACGGTATGGGTTGGCTTGTCAAATCGTGCCTCTGAAGAATGCTATTTATGGAGAAGAAATCAAATAACCGTTGCGGGAAGCTGGTTGGTCTGTTGATCAGTGCCGCTGGGTGGAAGAATCGTATGAAGCATTTGCCTTGTAGTAGTTGATGGTTGTGAGAAAATGGGACAAGCTCCAAATTGCGGTCGTTGGACGCCGATCGATGATTTCGTATACGCCGATTCTTGTATTTTCTATATTCTACAAGAATTTGAGGCTCAAGATGCAAGTCATTATTTACAAACTTGACACATGGAACTAATAGTATTATTAAAAAACAAAGATGAAGATTCTCTCTCCACTTATTTGTCTATTTTTCCAGTATGTATAAGCCAATCTTACCGTCACACAATTGACCAGTATAATTGTCTACAAGTTGCAAAAACGTTCTTTTGTATAAAGAAACGGCTGTGACAAGTGCAACATAGTCGAGAACAAAAATTAGGAACTACCAATTGAAGATTTGTTATGGTTACGCGTATTGGGTCTTTGCAAAGGCGAATAACTCTTCCAACTCCAAGTTCCTGAAGTTCACGTCGTTAATTAAAAAAAGAAAAATTAATATTTTGGATAACAAATGCACAAGTGGCAAGTCTTTTAGAAATTCTTTCAATTCGGTATCTATTTTTTGTTTTAATTTATTTATAAAGTTTAATAAAATTGGATCATTTAATTCAAATCGCTATTCTTGATATAACTAAAAAAACATGAGTATAGATATTTGAACATACTACGTGGCTTTTATTTGAGGTTTAACATTTACATCTCTTATCTAATTTCCTAACAATTCATTTATCTTATATTTTGTGTTAACATTTATATTAACAGAATCTATAGACTCATCATCTGCTAATAACCTAATTCTAGGTTCACACATTATATCTTGAATTGCCAAATGATTACTTCCATTGAAGCTCCTATTACCATCCCATTACTTCCATTAATTTTACTACTTTGTTATGTACAAAAAATGCACATATTTTTTAAAAATATTTTGTTTAATTTTGATGTTAAATAACCTTATTTTACTTATTTTCGATATCATTTTAGGTAATTATGCAAATTGGCCTTTGAGACAATATTATTCAAGAATTAGAGGCCATTTCAAGTAAAAATATAAAGAAAATCACAATTCCTAGAAGAACACGATTTGACCCATGCCCTAGATAGGTCATCTACAACAAGTAACACAATTTGAGCTATGATTATGTGCAAATTTGAAAAAAAAAAAAGAGGAAGACCCACTGTTATTCTAATAGAGGCTACGTACTAATTTAAACGAAATAATGAGGTCTACAGTCTAGGCTATGATCTTTTCTTAGATAATGTCTTAGACAAAACAAAATGTACTTAAGTGTATAAACTCTAATTATGGAGAAAATGTAATTTTTCTTAATATATGCAGTATTGCATGTATACGGATTGTATATTGTAGTACACAAGATATCGCTCCCATAAGGGTTGGATTAGTCACCTATAAATTTGAATATACTTTGTTTAATGTAATAAAAGATTGAATTAACTAAAAATTAAAATAACCTGATAAAACTTAATAACTGAACCATTAAAGATATCAATAAGAGTCAAGTTAATCAACAATGGAAACTTAAGGATTATTTATCCTTATTTTGTTTTCCTTTTTCCTTGTTAATTCAATTATATTGATCCTAAATATCCTAAGGTTTTGATTACCCTCTTTTGAGATCTAATCAAGCAATCCCAATTGAAATAGATAAAATTTGAGTTTTTTCTTAATTTCCAAAACTACTCATAACTACTCAATTGGATTTGAAGCATTCCTATGGATAATTAACTCACAATTAAGATCACTCTTTGATCATTTATTAACCTAATATTTGTAAGTCTATTAAGGTACCAACTCTTGTTGTATAACTTAACGCAAGTACCTTAATCATCTCTCAATTTCTTTTTCAGTACGAGGATGAAAATACCACAAATCATTAATATATTGAATTTAATAAGGTAAAAGTTAAAGAAAACAATTCAAGAATAAACCTAATGTAGAGTTAGAATTCCATAATCATGTTCAAAATACAACTATTCATAATTGACATCAAGCCTTTTTTTGGAAATTCTGGAAAGATGGAGTTGACTTGATGTTTTCACTTTTTGGTCTTCTTTCTTATGATAAGCAACCTATTTTTTTCCTCTTTCTTTTCTGGTGTCCCTGATGACTCTAATTGCCTCTTTCTGAATTCAACTTGCTTCTACTATGCCTCTTTGATGTAGCCTTCATATTATCCTTATATATCAACAAACTAAGGTTTCTGGGATATATATAGGTACTTAAACGGTCATGTAGGTAACTGTGTATCTCTAGAAACACCTTAATTTGTTATTTTATACGGTCATAGAGACTTATACAGGTAACATACATAGGCATGTAACTCTGCACAAGCATGAATTGTGTCTTTGAAACTCCACATGGTCATAGTGACTTACACGGTCACTATACATGACTATATATCTTCACAATTGCTTCATTTCTTCTATTCTATGCCATAATTTCACTCGGATACATCTCCACTTGGCCTATAATGACAATTATCACCTAAAAACAGACTTGAAGCAAATTAAATACCAAAAATTCTATAAAACTACTAAATAACAAGCAAATTACACTAAATATGGGTATATAAATATAGAAATAATTTTCTATCAAAAAACACACTTTTCTTTCCAAAAGCTATGCATTAGGTAGAACAAAATGTATTTTTAAGTACAAAAATCCTAATTTTTATAAGATTTTAGTCGACTTCTAGAGAAAGCATGTAGTAGAGGCAAATTTTTCTGTGTAAAAGCTATGGCTAGTAAACTATTTTAATAGAGAATCAAGATTTCGAAATCACCTTAACAAATCAATTTGTCATTAAAAATTAGGACTTCACCTATATTTATTTCTATTATGATGTATTTATTTATTTTTTAATCTTTTGACTTCATTGTTTTGAACATAGTTTGTCAATAAATCATTGTCTATATTTTGACATGAAATATCTTTTGGAATACTCTAGGGAATATTTTTTTATGGATTGATTAATATTTATTATAAAATGAGATGTATTTCTATGAATTATTGTTAGTTGTTTTTAATGTGGATTTATTTACACTAGCAACTAAACCTAATTTAAATTCACCTGTGGATGCCTTGAAAGAGCCTGCTTACGAGTGGGTCATGATTTAGGTAGGGGGTTGAACACGATAGTCAAAAGAGACATATGATCTTCTTGGTATTAGGATGAAAGTTTTCTTAGATTTCAAAACTTTTACAGCCTGTTTGGAACGCCGTGAATTGAATTCAATTGTTTGGAACAAAAAAAAAGGCTACAAATTGAATTCACGTGTGGGTTCAACCCCCACTCTCTTTGTAAATTGAATTCACGCCCTAATTCACGTGAATTCAACTACAAAACTCTAACGCAGAAGGGTTCTTTCCTACAGTGACTCAATTCTCATTATATCTCACATAAAAACTAAAATCTATAAAAAAATATGCTGCTCTTCTGAGTTCAATCCCCACTCACTCGAAATTTTTTTATTTCGGTTTTGGTTTTCTTTCTTTCGATTTTCATTTGAAATAAAAATCGTGATCTTTAGTTTTTGTTTTATAATATAATTTCTGTTAACTAAATATATATTATTAAATTATCTTCAAAATATATAAATTTTAAATAAAATTTGATTTAATAATTAAAAA
>JANPWT010000245.1:19248111-19259588 GCA_024678245.1 Erythroxylum densum | reverse complement strand
TACGAATTTTCAATTTACTTAAATAACTTATTAATTATTATAGGAGACAAAAAAGAATTGATAAATCCAAATTCATTAAATATAGAAAATTTTGTAGTATACGGATGATTATCTAAATTATTTTACAAATAAGATAAAATTTACAAAATTAAGATAATATCATACTGGATAGACTGGAGAGTGAAACCTAAAAGAACATCATTTAATTGACTAATTGTACTAGTTGGCAAGATCGTCAACAATTTGGATCCAATCATATAATATAATGAGAATATTTAGTAATGTAATATTATAAAAAAAAATTAAAAATAACTTCGTCTTCATATAATTGATCAAAATAACCTTCAATTGATCAACTAACTTTACTAGTCCCCTCTGCATTAATACCAGTGGTTGTAAGAAAATAAAAAACACAATATTAGATAAGATAATATAAAGATAGATGAAATAAATATATTAAAAAGAAAAGAATTTACTATCAATATCTTCATTATTTAACCAACTTTGAACACACATAAGAGTTTTCACTGTGTGATAATAAAGTCGACTATGATGAGAAGTAATGACCCGATCACTAGTACTAAATGCAGACTTTGAGCCAACAATTAATGATAGAATAACTAACAAGTCCCGTGCAATGGCTTGCGATATCAAATAATTATATGCAGACATCTTCTACCATGATAATATATCAAACGACTCACCTTCAGTTTCAGGAACACAATCTACAAAAAAAAATATTTATCTAACTCCATTGTATTGTAAGAAATCCTAACTCTTTTCTCTTTCAAAAAATTTGAAAGAGAATCTGTCAATAATGAAGAAAAGAGCGAACTTGAAATTGAAGTTAAGCTTGAACTACCTGCAGCACTACTAAGATCTCGATCATGAGTTTGTTGCATTTTAACTTCATAATCATTAAACAATTGATACCATAATTGTTTCATGGTATATAGATGCTCTTGAGCTTCACCAGTGTACAATGCATTATAAATATATTCAACCTCGCTCATCTTGTACCTTAGGTCCAACATATATGATATTGCAATAATATCTTCAACCTTAAACCAATAAGAATTAAACTTTTCCATCATTCGCTCCGTTATAGTCCAAATCACTACATTTGAGTCAAACATCCACAATGATAAAACATGTTTTATGTTGGACATAGTGCTAAAGATACGGTGCGAAATCAGATATTTTGTTCTTGAGAATAATTCAATCCAATTATTGAATAATCTCAACTTCATACAAAGTTCTCTAGTCAAGTCTCATTGATCCTCTGATGGTACGCAGATATATTGAGAATCCCTTTCGGCTAGTTTGATAAATAGCTGAGCATGTGGAATTGTCGACTCCAACATCTTAAAGTTTGCGTTCCATTTGGTAGGACAATCCAAAACCAACTTCTTTGAATTTGGAATGCATAAAATTTGTGCACCATCTTCAAAGGTTTCAAGTCTTTTAAGAGTTGCACTCCAATATATATTATTCCGAATACGCTCTATTGCTTCCTTTATCGTCTCTAACCCAACATTTATAATCAAGTTAAAAATATACGCAAAACAATGCATATGAGATAACTTACCTCTAGCCAATAAGTTACCACCCAGCATCTTACCCTTCAACTTCTCAATCATAGCATCATTTGTGCCACTGTGATGGAGGATACTTTGTTGTCGATGTTCAAATTTATCAAACAATCTTTCAACACATTCGCCAATTTTTCACTTGTATGTAGTGTTGACATATAAATAAACCTATCATGAAAAAACATACCAACATGAATCATAAATTCATAAAATAATGAAGAAAATAAATGATAATAATATTAAAGAATATAAATTATCTCAAAAGCCTATTAGATAACTGCCAATCATTATCAATATAATGTGTCGTCACCGCCACGTAACCCTTCTTTTGGTTATCGATTCTTCACATGTCTATTATTATGGCAATTCATCCTTGAACACTTGACAATGCTCTTAATATTTCTCTCTTCTTTTCCTCATAAATTTTGAAAATATCATTCCTCAATGTATTTCGACTTGGAACCCTAAAAGTCGATTGAAGTGAATTAAGAAATATCCTAAATGTCTGGCTTTCAACCATAGTCTATGATTGTTCATCTCTAATAACCATATTAGCCATCAAAATTCTTGATCTATTGTTGTCTAAAGTTGTTACGATCATTTCATTTTTTTTCCTTTCATAAGGTTAGGGGTCAAAAATGTTTGACCTCTTAAAACCATCTTCCTTCTAGTACATGATTCTGTATGTCTCTTTAAATGAGACGTTCCACCTTTCGAACCACTTGAATAAAACTTATGACAATAATTGCACTCTTCTTTTTCAATTCCGTCGATCGATATAGTCTTCTTAAAGTGATTCCAAACTTCACTTTTATATTGACTAACTTGAGTTCTATTTGAACTTCTATTGTCACTTGGTGTCGGAATAGAAGTTTCCATTTCTACCTCCGATATTGGATTAGAATTCTCTACTAAAAGAATATGCCCATCTATCTAACAAAAAACATGTAAATACTTGAGGTTAGAAATAAAAATGTATTAAAAAATGACGCATTCTTAATAAAAATAATTTGCCTTCATTCTAGTTAAAATATTCCATATAAAACAAAATGTTCAAGAAAATCAAAGAATGTCTGAACTTTGAATATGTTAGAATGTCCAAGTAAGTTAGGCTGATGTATGCTAGACATTAAAGTGGTTCTCCACCCACAGAGCCTACCTAATGCATGACGTGTCATCCAAGTTGCCTCTTCAACTGTTTATAGAACAACTCCAAGCTAATCCTAAAGGCCAACTATGGCAATTGAAAATATCCTAGTACTAATCCCATATTAGCTCAATTATATGTCAAGTACCTCATAATCGATGGAGCAAGCTATCTAAAATGTCCTCTTATATAACCACCATACATGTATGATTGTGTCTCGAAATTATGAGGATGTACCATAATGTTTAGGGACTAAAAATAATCATCAATCAAGATTTAATTATGGTAGTATTAATTCATAGATGTTAAAGTAAAGAAAAGGATTTGGAACTAGCTACAGCTAGCCATTGATATCATGAAGATCAAGCTAGCCAATAAAGCCAGAAGCCAAAAGGGTAAAGTGGTTTCTAATTGAAACCATTAAATTAGAGGGTGGTGAGAGTAAGGAAGAGGGTGAGGTGTGGGAAGTTGATCTGTATATGAATCATTCCTTTGTCTTCTTTAAAATCTCACCTTTTCTATTTCTTTAGCCTTAGGTATCTTTGGACGATATATTAATTAGAATGAGGAATATTTCTTGTATGACACACCAATTTGGTTTGTTGTGTATCACGATCCCGTTGTATTTGGTTGAATGATCTTAATGTAATCATCGTTTTATGTTAAATCATTCACAATGATTTCTGTTGATTTGTTTCTTCATATCTTGCATTTGTTATCATTAGTATGCAAATGGTATGGGTTCATTGGATCTCCTAAATTTATTATAGTTTTGTTTACAATGCATTTTTCAAATCCAAACAACAAAATATAGAGAAAATACTAGAATTACTAAATGTGAAACACCAATAGTAAGGTTGTGCACTATGATTCAAATCACTCACCTGAAGACAACTTCGTTTAACAAAAGGAATAATGATTATAGTTTGTAACATCACATATTAACAAGAGGAATCATGATTGGAGTTTGTAACACCACAAATTAACTACATCACATATTAACTCATGGCAGCATAGATTAACTACAAATATGACATATGCTTCTAAAGATTAACTTCATACTCACATACACCAGAGGTTAATAGAAACAGAAGATCACAATACTAACGTAGCAAGAAAGATGGTTTAAAGTGTGAAATCAAATACATTAATATCTGCGACATTTCATCAAACACATTACAAGCATTATCCTATATTCTCAATCTCAATGTTAACATATAAAGTTCTCAAATTAGCCACCTCACATCTCAAGACAACCAAAAAAACCAAATTGACGAAGAGAGAATGAGAGCTTAAATTTGACGTTGCCACGATAGATGATATACGAAGAAGAAGATCGAAGGAACAAAGTGAAATGAAGAAGAAGAACAGAGAAGTGAAAAGTGTTGTGTGAGTGAGAGTGAAATTGTGAAAGCAGCTGGGTTACTGGGTGAGATTGTGAGTTCTCGGGGACAAGGGAGATGAAGGTAGGCAGGGGCGAGAGTGTGAGGGAGGGAGGCAGCTGGGCTAGGTGGCTTTCATTTAATGAGAGGCAAAACGATGTCATTTTTACTTGCAAGAAAGCGACGTAATTTTGTCTCGTATTTTATTAACTGTGTTACATCTTAAACGACATCGTTTTACTCTTAACACAAAATGATGTCGTTCTATTGGTGGAAGAAATATTTTAAACATGAACAAAACAATGTCGTTTTGTCTGTGGCAGCGAGCAAGCCAACAGTAACAGGTTGGGCCGCTCAGCTCAGGCCACGACTTAACCTGTGTCCCGTAATTCACGGGTTATGACCAACCAGCTCGTAGCCCACCCGCAGGTTTATTTGACTGAACCAAACCCATTGACCACGAGTCCCGATAGGTATATTTTGTCATCCTTACTGTCTCATTCTGAGCCTCTAGTGTACTTCCCCTCTTACTCCTTAAACTTAATCCTTTTAATTCTTATTTTATTAGCACGATACATCTACCGGCTCTGATAATGCTTGGCCATTCCCCTCGTAATCACTTCACTAAAAGTAAAACCTTGTCCTTCACCTAGGTAATTGTTAAACTTAAAAAGAAATCTAAAGCACCATTAGTAAAATTTTGAAAAATTATTAAAATGAAAAATAATTCTCAAAGTCATTAAATTTGTGAAAAAACATTGAAATCTATTTGAATACAACTGAGCCATGTTGTAAATATTGTTATTGTAAAATATGTAAATATATTTTTATAAGTTATTATATATAACATTGCAAAAGGTCAATAGAGAAGGAACATGGTTTTTTTGGTTTGTTGGAAATTAATTATACGTAGATAAATAAAATACGTTTTGATTAGAACTTATAATTTATATAACATTATAATTAAAATATTTAATAAAATTTTAAAAAGTAAGAATACTTGAAATAATTTCTCTAACGGTTTTTTTTTTGGTTACCCACGAGATGTCTTAGGAGGGTCTCAACTATAGAAAGACACATTTAAGCCATTCACTTTCAAACTAATCCCCGCTCGAACTGAGTAGGTCCCTTGCGAGAGGCAAAACTCTGACTTTAAATTTTAAACGACTGCATACATAAAAATAATTCGAACCCGCAATCTCACTTACGCCAAGAGAACCCTAAGGATATATTTCAAAATACCAAGTCGAGAATAAAGAAGGAACTGAACGAGATTGCTCCAAAGGGACGATAGTCATAAATCGGAAGAGTAAACAAGCATAGTGGTCAAAGAAAGAAACAACCCCCAAACTCCTTGGAGCTATACCAATGACCAAGCATACTTGTCTAAGCAAGCGTCTCCCTCTGAAGTTTACCGTTAAATAAAAAGATAGTCTTTGTATGCATATTATCACCCATAAAAAGTCCAAATCCAAAACCCTAACAACAGTAATTTCAATCTCATCCACCATTCAGTTCTTTCTTAATAATGGCTACAGATGCCACCACCACCTCCAAATTCCCAAATCCCGAATTCCGGCCCATCCCACAGTCACCAGACTACCACCCGGAGATAACCGTCACCGCCACTGCTAACGACGGCCTCCATTTCTGGCAATTCATGATCGCCGGCTCAATCGCCGGCTCCGTTGAGCACATGGCCATGTTCCCGGTAGACACCATCAAGACCCACATGCAGGCTCTGGGGTCATGTCCTATTAAGTCGGCCAGCATTGGACACGCCTACCGGTCAATACTCCAAACGCAAGGCCCCGCCGCCTTCTACCGCGGCATAGCTGCCATGGGGCTCGGCGCGGGACCTGCTCACGCCGTCTATTTCGCTGTTTACGAAAGCTGTAAAAAATACTTCTCCGCGGATGACCCCAAGAACTCTCTAGCTCACGCCGTCTCTGGCGTTTTTGCCACTGTGGCAAGCGACGCCGTATTCACTCCTATGGATATGGTGAAGCAGAGATTGCAGCTGGGAAACAACAGAGCTTACAGAGGAGTTTGGGATTGTGTTAAGAGGGTGTTTAGACAAGAGGGAATTGGAGCGTTTTATGCTTCGTATAGAACTACTGTTTTGATGAATGCGCCGTTCACGGCGGTGCATTTTGCGACTTATGAGGCGGTGAAGAGGGGTTTGCTGGAAGTTTCCCCGGACAGTGCCAGTGATGAGCGGTTGGTTGTTCATGCCACTGCTGGTGCTGCGGCTGGAGCTTTGGCCGCTGCAGTGACCACTCCGCTTGACGTTGTTAAAACCCAATTACAGTGTCAGGTAATAAGTTTCTTTGAAGCTGTTGGAATTAATATATTGAGTTTGGCTTGTAATTATGACATGGAGTGAGAATTGGAATCTTAGGAGTTCGAAAAGAGGTTGAATTACGTCATATTTTGGAGTGCATATTAATGGAAAGCTTGACAATGTTGTCTTCTCTATTATGGTTTCTATGCTAGTTGTGAACGTCAGTTGCAATGTCAATGATTGTTTAATTGCGAAGTTATAGGGTTTAAAAGGCTTTGATATTTACTATGATCTTGTTACATGGGATTATGCACTGATTATTTCCTTTCTTCATCCAACCGTCTCATAGTCCAGTGTAATGGGGCTATAGCTAGGTAATTGATCCCAATTTTATCAAGTCTCAGTTTTAGCATAAGTTGGAGGCGTATTACTTTAGAAAATCTTTCACTTTTGCCTGGCGAACACTTGTAAATTTCATCTAATGTTATGGTTCTATATTTCATATTGTTTATAATGCAATATCAAATAGTTTAGTCAACAATAGCAAGCTTATGCGTTGGGAACTAGTTACTAGTCTGGCCTACAAGATTGTTGATGCAAGGACACATTGAGATAGGATTAAATTCATAGACTTGATATTACTACCAACTCAATTCTGCTAGTCCGGATGTAAATATAAGATATATAACAAATAAACAAACCGAGATTAGAAAATCTCGCTACAATTTTCTTTGAGATTCAATAAATTGACAGATGCATAAACTTGAACATGTTTATGGCAATTGATAACAAGGGATTGGGAGGGAAGCAGGAAGGTGAAAACGTAGTTTGACAAACATGTTTTGATGCTGTTTTCTGTCATGGTGTAAGAGGATCGAAGGAACCCATCTCTTTACTCCCATAAGCTATCTTAGGCACTGAAAGAAGTTGGATATAGATTTCTAATGTTTTTGACTAGTCCTGCCAGTCAAACTTTATGTGAACTTTAATCACCCAATTAAAAATCTTCAGTGTCGTATGTTTCTCATGATGGAATTTAATAGTTACTTTTCCTTCTCCTAATCAGTTACCAAATGAGTGAAATGTGAGTTGCTCTATTTTTCTTCTTTTATTATGGATTAAAAGTACAACCGCTACTGGACTTTTTTAAATGTGCTACTTGAAGGCTGCAATGAATTTGAATATACATGGTGTCAATTATCTTGTAGGAGTCTTTTATAATGCTTAGCCTGTTTTTGAACTGTATGATCATATGACCTGAAAGATTAAAACTGTTATTTAATGTATGTAAGAATCCCGAATTTTATGATCAATTTTATATGAAATTGAAAATTATAAAATTTTTGCAGGGTGTTTGTGGATGTGACAGATTTAAAAGTGATTCCATCAGTGATGTGATTCGGGTCATTGTTAAAAAGGATGGGTATAGAGGGGTTATGAGGGGTTGGATTCCGAGAATGCTTTTCCATGCCCCTGCTGCGGCAATATGCTGGTCTACATATGAAGCGGGGAAATCCTTCTTCCATGAACTCAATAATAGGCAAGACAGTGGGACTATCACCTAACCATGGAGTTCAAAGACATCCGTTATCATTTAGGTGGATCCCTATGCTGATATACACCTTAAAAGAGGCATTAAACCTAACCTGGGGGATAATAAGCAAGTCAAATGTACGACCTTGCAGCCCACTAAATCTATGAGGCGTGAGTAATCATTTAATTGGTCAGATTTCTGTTGTACACATAGTTTTCATGTCTATTGATAATGTTTCAAGCTTTCGTCTCCTTAATGATTTTGTGAGCTTCCATGTAGTTTAGCCTTTGGGCATTTTCTTTCAGTTTTATTCAGTTAAAATTTTGGCTCTCATTGTTAAGAACACGAAATTTATACCAGGATTTAGTTATCAACTTGTTTTCCTTTGTCATACTCGTTCTCCGTTTGAAGTTATGTATTTGTTTACTTCAAAAGTTTTGTGGTTCATCGTTGGGTTTGTTTTGGAGCCGTATGTGTAAGGCTTAGCTAAGCGTGGCTGCCAACTCTTAAATTAAAATAGCTTCTAAAATGTGAAGTGTGGAGCTAAAATTATTGAGCCGGTATGTCGACTGTGGGCGTTACTCGCTTTTGCTCTCTGGTTGGCCTTGTAATTTCACGAGTAAACAGCATATGTTTCGCCCTGGATGGCCTTCTAATTTCCTTCTTCCCCCTTTTAACTGATCTCTCTGTTCAATCTTTCACTACCATTTCTGTGTATCTGGAGCTGGTCTTAGGGCTCCTAGCAACTCGAATTTAGATGCTGCGTCGTATGACTTGTGAAATCCCCAAGGGAAGTGGCAATGGGAAATGGCAGAAGCCATTCATCATAAGTTATGAATGAGCATTGAGCAACAACTATCTACTTTGTTGAAAAGATCTGATGATAGTAAGAAACAAAGTAGTAGTTCAAGACGTTTTGAGCTCAAAATCATCTGAGATGAATGGAAGAATGGAACTGCAGCCGATGGGATTTTTCAGGAAGCAGTTAGGGCTTGGTAAATTCTTCTAAAGAATCTGATAAGGACCTGCTAACTACTCCAAAATGATTAGAGGGGCAGGGCCATTACAGTTGATGGAGTTTTCATCAACAAGAGTTTTGTAAGAGCTTGCTGGGATAATTTACCAAAAGATTCTGCACCTCTCCATGGAACCATGGCCAATGGTTAGGTCCGAAAGACCGACAAAAAATACCTCAACTCTATCAAGTACCTGAACTGAAAGGCAGATCATTAAAAGTTTGGACAAAATTCAAGGTTAGAATCACATTTCTAACCTTGAATTTTGTCCTTTCCTTTTCTTATGAATTTCCAATATACAGTACTGACTAGATCAGCCATCAACATTAGCTTACCTCACTTCAAATTCTGCAAATCTTGAGAGATCAACAGTTCCATTCTAAATTGCCCAGATGTTCGTTTGGAAAAATCCAAATTGAACACTTGGGGCTTATGATGATTTGCTGTACTCGTAAATATGATCCGACATAATTAATTGGCCCGGACCTAACTCATTTAGGACTTTGAAACGGTTATGGGCCGATACTAGCTACACTGGGAAATTTGTGCAAGGTGATGGAGTTTTCTGCAGATCAACGGCTGGTCTGTTGAACAATGGGAAGCTAGAGATGACTATGTCTCTATTTCTAGCCTTACCCAGCTTCAAGAATCCTTTCTTGTAGAGAGTGATGCTTAAGGGCATTGAGTTGATAAGAACTTATCTTCTTACCCCAAACCTCTTTCTTTCACTCTTAATGAGTCCCTATTAACCAGAACACTATAAGAGACAGAAGTGGTGCATTGTTCAATCCAACCAACAAATGTTGTTGGGAATATGAATTCCTCTAAAATATTCAAATTAATGTTCCAATCAATGGAATTCTTAAAAACAATCTTGAGAGAAAAATTCTTGCTAAAGTGTCTCCTATTATAATTCTTGAAAAGCTCTTGAGCTTGCAAAATATTATCATCAAACTATCTCCCTTTAATGAAAGCCCCTTGTTAAGGATAAATATATTATGGCAGGGTAGTTTTAAGTCTATCAGCAATAAGCTTAAAGATGACTTTGTAGATTGTGTAACAACATAAAATTGGTCTAAACTAAGAATTAGGAGATTGAACATTAGGCACATAATGGTCTTGTTGAACATAAAACATTTGTAACATATTTGTAAAGTTTTAATTGCAAAATTCTTACACATTTGTATAGTTCTAAACATAAAACAACTCTACTTTTTTCTTATTCTGTCAAGTCCATGATGAATCACAATACATTCACTAATAGGAACTTATTTGATAGAAGCAGGGAATGTGAGAATCTTATATCTCAATCAACAAACGTGATTTATGAGTTCTTTCAATTCTAAATCGTAAGCTATGGTTGAAACCTGGAGGAATATCCGTGAAAGCGTTAATTTGCAATAAAGAAGAGCATTTGATAGTGAAAAAGACCTTCGCCTTTCTTATAAAATGAGGGAACCAGTGTTCATTAGGTCTTCCAGTTCCAGATCCATACATGGTGCAACAAAACTTTAGATTGTGGCATGTCAGGAAAAGACTGAACAAAGCATTGGTGAATGGAGAATGGTTCGCTCTCTTCCCAAAGAGTAGAGTGAGGGTTTTAGATCCATTCTTTTCATATCATGCACCTCTAATGGCTTAAAATATGTTCTAGGATTGCAATAAATACTACCGTTTTCACTTTAGCAACTACCTAGCGGAAGTAAAAGGTTACAAGGAAGCCATTAAAAAGGGTATTTCCTAAATTCAGATGTTGCAAAAAATATCTATATGTAAAGAAGTTGAAGGAAATCAAAGAGGAGCTAAAATTAAACACAAAAATAGGGGTCATAACACTTTAGAAGATGTGTAAAAGGCAAAGAGATCACTGATAAAATTGCAAAGAGAGCTAGAAAACCAACTTGGGATGGAGATCCTTCTTATAAAAGAAAGAATAACACTCAATGAGTATGCTAGAGCACTGTCTTACCAAACTTATTTTATAATTCAGTCCTAGTCATGAAGAATACTAATATATTGGCACTCCTGCCTTTAGTTCATCATCAGTCTTCTATTGAAAACCTTCTTCTCTAATCAATTTACAAAGGCATAAATTGAATCTCTAACAAGACCAGTTAGCCCTTAGTATGGAGAAGGTGGTGTTTAAACTCAACTCTACTAAACTCTCTAGACGCGATGGCTTGAATGGAATTTTCTATCCAAGGACTTGGGCTTGCATTAAAACAACAGTCACAGATGTCATACTTGAGTTTTTTTGAGGCAAAATTTTAAAGGAAATCAATAAATCTATTATATGATTGATTATTAAATTCCCGTATCCCAGATCTTTGAATGAATTCAAGTGTAACGCCTCAAAAATCTCGGTTTCATAAAGAGAACTTTTCAGGCTGTAAATAGTGCATCCCGAGATGAATAGTGATACTCGGGACTTGAATTGGACCTTATTTTATTTGACATCGGATAGTATTAGTTAAGGATAGTCCGAGGATCTTATTTGTGGTCAAAGCGAGTACATTTTGAAG
>JANPWT010000245.1:19193926-19205862 GCA_024678245.1 Erythroxylum densum | reverse complement strand
AATGAAATCCAGTTTGGTTTTAAAAAGTTGTCAATTTCTTTGTACTGCTTTATGATTGTGATGCCATGAGGAGTTTAGTGGTAGTTGTCAGTAGTGGTCTCTTATCGTAGGGTATGTACCGGAATGACCTACGGGCATTCCGGTGGGTACTCTATGGTAAGGGGGCGCTACATAACATTTATGTGCTTTGTACAAGAATGATACATAATATTTTTGCTTAATTCAGTAGCACATTGACTACCACAAAATACTACATAGTCTTCTTGTTTCACATCCCACTCTTGAAGGAACCTTTTCAACTAGAGCATCTTTTTACAAACTTCTACTACAGCTATCTATTTTGCATCAGTTGTAAATAGAGTTACATACTTTTGTAGCTTGGAATTCCATGAAATGGCAGCCCTTGCAAACCTGAACAAAAAACTTGGAGTAGATTTTTTTTCATCAAGATCTCTAGCCATATCAGCATTTATAAAATCTTCTAGAGTTAGCTTATCATTACTAAAGCATAAACTCCACTTCGTTGTGCCTATTAAGTATCTCAAAATTCATTTCACTGCTTCCCAGTAAACTTTCTTGGATTTAATAAGAATCTGCTCACTATCCTAACAACTTGAGCAATATCTGGGCTTGTGCACATCATTACAAACATCAAAGACCTTAAGATAAATGAATATGGAATAAAGGGCATACCATATTTCTCCTTTTCTGTTGAGGGATATGTGCACTTATACAGCTTGAAATAAGATGTCAGTGGCATGGTAACTGACTTGACATGCTTTATATTGAACCCTTCTAGAACTCATTCAATATATTTCTCCTTAAATAACCTTTCTTCCTGTCTCGAGTTATCTTCATGCTTAGAATCTATTTTGTAGGTCTTAAATCTTTTATATCAAAATATTTGAACAAGTCCTCCTTTAACTTTTGGATTCGAACAATGTCTTACCCATAATTAGCATATCATTAAAATAAAGAAGAAGAATGGTGAAGTTCTCACTAAAAACTTCTTGAAATGCCACTACGTTGGAGTTTGTTTTAAGCCATATAGATTTTTCTTCAACTTGTAGGGCATATTTTCCTTACCTTTAGCTTTGAAACCTTCTGGCTACTTCATATATATTTCCTTTTCCAAATCTTAGTTCAAGAAGGTTATTTTAACATCCAATTATTCGAGTTCAAGATCTAAATAGGTAACTAGGCCCAAAATTGTTCGAATTGAGGTCAAATTAACTACTATTGAAAAGATTTCATCAAAGTTGATACTCTTCTTTTGACTGTATCCTTTCACTACTAGCCTTGTGTTGTGCTTTACTAGCTTGTTACTATCTCTCTTTATCTTAAACACCAATTTATTCTTCAATGCCCTTTAGCCTTTTGGAAGCTTAACAAGCTCGTGTGTATTATTCTTCTTTAAATAATCAATCTTTTCCTTTATAGCTGTGAGCCAAAAAATTTTGTCTTTACAAGATGCAACCTCTCTCATGCTTCTGGAACATCACATCTCTGCTCCTGACCACCTTTTACTCTTCTAGGTCATAAATTCTAAGTCAAACTGATCACCAACATATCTAATAAAAGTGTAAGGTATCAACTTTGAGTCAAGCTTCTTTCTCTGATTTTTGGGTATATGTGTACATACCTTGCAATCAAAAACTCTCAAATTATGATATGTGGGATCCTTTCTAATCTATGCTCTCTCAGGAATCTAAAAAACTAACAAAATTGAGGGAGCTCGATTAATTAGGTAGATCACTGGTTAAATTGTTTCTCCCTAAAATGTCTTTAGCAACATGGACATTCTGAGTATGCAACGAACCTTCTCCATAATGGTTTTGTTTATCATCTCTGAACCCCATTATATTGTAGAGTTCATGGTTCAATTTTCTCATGTCTAATGTTATGTGATGTATAGTATTTTTCAAACACTTTAGAAGTATACACCCCTCCATTATCTGTTTGTAGAAACTTCAATTTCTTCTGAGCTTTCCTTTCTACCATAACATGAAATTTTTAGAAAGTTTTAGATATTTGACTCTTAGAGTTCAGCATATACACCAAAGTCTTTCATAAAACATCATCAATAAATGTAACAAATTATTTGTTACCTCCTACTGACTCCCTCTTATAGGGCCACAAACATTTGAATCACCAACTCTAATAACTCTGACTTCCCTATAAATCTTCTTTTGAAAGAAACTTTATATTGCTTTCCAGCCAAGAAATGATTGCAAAGATTAAGTGATTGTGAGTTCTTAACTAGGATAATAAATTTTCCAGCTAGAAACTTTAATCCCTCCTCACCCATGTGTCCTAATCATCGATGTCACATATTTGGTGAAGTTTATTTTTGAGTGTGTATACTTCTCCACCACCATATGCCTTTAAGTTTGTCTTGTACAGTGAGCAGCATAACTCTCCTCAGGTAACCATCATTGCGCCTTTGACATTTTCCACTTTCTATCCCTAAAAGTGTGCTGAAATTCTTCTTAATCTAACACATTATTTGATAACAAATTTAGCCTTAGATCAAGGATGTGTCATAGTTCAGTAAGCATCTAACATTTTCTGAACTCGTATTTCACCCATATCAACTATCTTGGCGAAACTTGGTTTCCCGTCTTTACACTCTCAAAATCTCTGCTCTTGTAGTTTGAGAAGTACTCTACCTTTGGAACACAATGATAAGATACTCTAGTGTCAATCAGCCATTCAAAACAAAATTTGATGACGAGGAAACATTCAATAGTGGAATAAACTAGGGACAACTCATCATCTATGCTTGAAGTTGTTGCTATGGTATTTTTATCATCACCATCATTCTAATGATCTTACTTTTTCTGATCCCTCTTCCACTTATAGCAGAACCTCTTGATGTCTCTTGGTTTATTGTAATAGTGACATGCCTCCACGTCTTTATCACTTTTGAACTTTGAACAATTCCTAGACTTGACGCAATCTTTGGGACCCTACTCTTGTTCCTTCCTTTGCTTTCTATCACAAAGGCCTTCACGTTGTCAACTTTGATCTCTCTTCTTCTAATTTCTTCATTAAACATACTCTCTTTGATTACATTCAAAGAGAGCACAGCTTTAGGAGCTGACTTGCTAATTGTCACCACTAGCATCTCCTAGCTATTTGATAAAAAAACTCAACAAAAATAAAGCTTGAATTTCATCATCAAGAATGATTTTCATTGTAGTAAGCTTGTTGATTATGTCCTGATAATCACTTAGAAGCTCTGGAACTAATTTACCAGCCTTTAACTTCAAGTTCATAAGCCTCTTAATTAGAGTGGCCTTGTTTTTAGTTGTCTTCCTTTCCTCCATAGCTCAAAAGGATCTGTTACTTGAGACATGTGGTTGAATATGTTGATATCAATCTATTGTCTAATAGTGCCCAGAGTTTTATGCTTCATCTTTTCCCATTCTCTATCTGACATCTTTTTAGGTTTGAAGGAACGTATCCTTCACACCTTTGTCCCCCATCAATAGGATCAAAAGATCTTTGCAACACAGAGGTCTTCCATTATGAGCCTCCAAATTGAGTAATTTGATGACGTTAACTTGACTATAGAATTGTTTCTACCTTCAATTACGATGACTTTGATACCACTTATAGGGGGAAAATGAAATAACTCTCTAAAAAGTCAACCAAATAGAAACAATAATAAAGAACTCTTCAACTTATAGCAACAAACAATATGAGAATAAGAAACTTAACGATGAAACAAACACTAAGAATTACATAAAAACACTCTAATGTAAAGGAAAAAACTATGAGACAAACCGATAAATAAATCCGTTCTACTCAATAAGGATTTGCAAAGAAAAGTTGATCTCTCATCTCACAACAACAAGTTGTTTCACAAAGTTTCAGGATTGAAATCAAAGTTGATATCGTAATCAATAATCACTTAATCCAATCCCAAAATTAATCAAACAAGGATGACTATTTGCCTCTCTCTGTGTTCCTCACTTTTAGATGTCATGGCCACACTCTCAACAAAAATCTACGTCTTTTTCTCTTTTATATTAACAAATAAGTTTTTCCGCACTACACATGGTCATGTAAATGACCACGTATTTTTAGCACTGTCTCACTTGCAATTATATACGATTACAAAGAGTATACAATTTCCACACACAAGCGTGTACATGATTGTGTATGTATTTGATCTTCACAGGTACCTTTACACTTTTACAAAGACTTCACGGTTGATCCATAGGGTCATGTAAGTCAAGATACGGGCGTGTAGCACTCTACATGGTTGTGTATGTCTCCGACAGAGATTTTTTCATCTTATCTTCACTTGTTCGTCATTCTCACAAACTATAAAGTCGTGTAGGATCACTAACAGTCTCGGATACCAAACAAAAATTGCATTTTAATCATTCAGCTTGAGGCCTTTCTTGTAATGGAAAAGAATAAACAGATGCATTAATACAAATAATTTTGAGGAAGCATACGTGAAAGTCAACAAATAATAAACAGTCATTTACTCTCTTATGGTTAAACATGATCAAATCTAAATGATTGTGGACTATGGTTATAACTGATAATTGTTAGCGTCATATTGATATTATAGTGACCATGTAGATGTCTAAGTTTCTCCGTATAACCGAAACCAACGTCTCAACTTTTTATTTAGAGCTGAGCTGCAACATTGTGTTCCGTTCATTTCTTTTGTGTGTTTCTTAACAATTTGACCTATGAATTAAGTCAGGTAGAAGTCCATCTAAAAGATAAAAATGGGAGGACGATTTAAGAAATTGAGAACAATAAAAAGGCAATGGTAGTAGGTTATAATAAATTTCTTAATTTGAACGATCCCTCTAAGTAATGCAGTGTTTAGGAAAAAATATGTTTTCACAACATGACCGAATACTAGCTGTGCTCAAACAATTACAAAACCCATACCTCGTCACTGGCCTTGCTTGTACCTTTTTATAATGACATTTCCAGGACGAATTTCTTTGATTTTTAGTTATTTTAAACTCATTTACTGTGTTGGAATAGACGATCTCGTGCCCAGCTCCGTGGTTACTTCATTCCGAGTCCGGATCCTCTATCCAAGATTACTCTATCATATTCTGTCTATTTGAATCTTAATCATTCATTTATGTAGGACCTATACGAGATCTACATAAATAGATAGCTGAGATTCAATGGACAGAATAGAAAAGAGTAATCTTGGACAGAAGGTCCTAACTCGTTCATTCAATAAATACGCGGGTGCTAGTTATGCAAAAACACACAACACTCCTCTTTGTTATCAAACATTCTTGTTACAAAATGTGTGGGATACTAGCTGTTCTGGGATGTTCCGATGATTCTCAAGCTAAAAGGGTTCGTGTGCTGGAGCTGTCTCGCAGGCAAATTTCTCTTTCATTCTTGTTATTGCCAATCTATTAATCTTTACTTGAGATGGATAATTAATAACCAAAGTGGGGCCATTTGTTAAGGATTCGGAACAATGAACTGACGTTATGGATGCTATTGCTTTGTCACCTTTAACAGATTGAAGCACCGTGGTCCGGACTGGAGTGGACTCTACCAGCACGGTGACTGCTACTTGGCTCATCAACGTTTAGCTATCATTGATCCTGCTTCTGGTGATCAACCTCTGTTCAATGAGGACAAAAGTATTGTTGTTACGGTAGCCTTCTCTACCATGGTTAATTTAGTGCACTCGGGGTCTTCCTACATTTTGAGGAGCAATGTGTAGTTGCTTTGGCACACCAACTGCAGAAGAACATCTGAATCTTAAATCAATTGTTTAATACAGGTGAATGGAGAAATTTACAATCACCAAGAACTAAGGAAACGTTTGTCACATCACAATTTCAAAACGGGCAGTGACTCTGACGTTATTGCTCATCTGGTAGCTATCTTGATATTCATTCAACCTGTAATCATCTCAAACATTTTCTACTTTATTTTCCGTTGAAATCTTTCCTTTGAATAGTATGAAGAGCATGGAGAAAATTTTGTGGACATGTTGGATGGCATCTTCTCATTTGTGCTATTGGACACTCGAGACAACAGTTTCATTGTCTCCCGTGATGCCATTGGAATCACCTCCCTCTACATTGGCTGGGGACTTGATGGTAACTTCTTCTCCACTCACTTTGGTAGCTTACGTGTGTTCCAAGTTCTAAAATTCGATGAATTCTCATCTCATGTTGTTGTGTCCAGGATCAATTTGGATTTCATCCGAATTGAAAGCCCTGAACGATGACTGTGAACATTTTGAGTGCTTTCCTCCTGGTCACTTGTATTCCAGCAGGTCAGGGGGGTTAAGGAGATGGTACAATCCTCCTTGGTTCTCAGAGGCTATTCCATCAGCTCCATATGATCCGCTTGCTCTAAGAAGTGCATTTGAAAGTGTGAGTCTTATAAGATACAGAGTTTAACTATAACACACGCTGTTACTGTAAAAACATCAAATAAGAGGATATCCGTGGGATTATAACTCATTACCAAATACAATCCGTGCAGGCTGTCATCAAAAGACTTATGACTGATGTGCCTTTTGGGGTTTTGCTATCTGGTGGCTTAGACTCATCTTTAATTGCCTCTATCACAGCTCGCCATTTAGCAGGAACCATAGCTTCCCAGCAGTGGGGAGAGCAGCTCCATTCTTTTTGTGTTGGCCTAGAGGTGAGTGCCAATTGCAATTATCACAAAATTACCACTCTTCTTCAAGATATTCTATCCTTGATGAAGTTCCTATTCTTAAGCAGGGTTCACCTGATCTGAAGGCTGCAAAGGAAGTTGCAGATTACTTGGGAACTGTTCACCGTGAATTTCATTTCACAGTTCAGGTACTAGAAACCCGAATGTTAAGGACACGACTTCATGATATGTTTAAGACAACTGCAGAATATTAACTGTAGGTCTTTGGTACATGACAACGGTACAGGATGGAATTGATGCCATTGAAGATGTCATTTACCATATTGAAACTTATGATGTTACAACTGTTAGAGCAAGTACCCCTATGTTCCTTATGTCAAGGAAAATAAAGTCTTTAGGAGTGAAGATGGTTATTTCTGGTGAAGGTTCTGATGAGATTTTCGGTGGCTATCTGTACTTCCACAAGGCGCCTAACAAAGAAGAGTTTCATCAAGAAACATGCCGCAAGGTAACTGTATAACCACATTTGGCACATTTTTTAGGTGTTCATTGAAAGATAAGTAAAGACATAAGGGCTGCCTAGTGCGCAAGGCTCTCTGCTTTATGAGGAGGGTTATCAATTTTATGCAGTTTTTTATTTGTATTTTATAAAGAAGTTGTTTCCGTAATTCGAAATTGTGATCTTTCAGTCACAAATGAGTAACCTTATTAGTTGCTCTAAAGCTTGCCCACTAAAGATAAGCAAAGACATTTGAGTAGATAATTCTACTCAATTATTCTTTCCTTTTCGCAGATCAAGGCCCTCCATCAATTTGACTGCTTGCGAGCTAACAAAGCAACGTCAGCTTGGGGTTTGGAAGTTCGAGTACCTTTCCTAGATAAGGAGTTTATTAATGTTGCAATGGCCATTGACACTGAGTGGAAGATGGTAAATACAACCATTCATTACTTTTCCGCCATCATTTAAGGCGGTGTTTCTTAGACTTGCATTTTTTTTCTTTAAATTTTGTAGCTACTCCAACAATGATTTTGAGAAATTTCGTTCAATTTCAGATTAAACCAGAACAAGGACACATTGAAAAATGGGCTCTTAGGAAAGCCTTCGATGATGAGGAGCATCCCTATCTGCCCAAGGTATATAAGAACCATATGCCTTTGCTTTACATCAATTAAACTACTCGGTGACTGTTTAAAATGCTGTCTTCCAATTCTTGCAGCACATTCTATACAGGCAGAAGGAGCAATTTAGTGATGGTGTCGGCTACAGCTGGATAGATGGTCTTAAGGCTCACGCTACTCAACATGTACATAAATGATTAACCTTCGGTGACATAAATTTTCGTTAATTGTAGAAGGTTTATAACATCCTAAATAATACTTTCAGGTGACAGACAGAATGATGCAGAATGCTACACATATCTTCCCACATAACACCCCTACTACCAAAGAAGCTTACTACTACAGAATGATCTTTGAGAGGTTTTTCCCACAGGTAGTTTAATCAAATTGATAACCATAACAGCAAAACAGTCACGTCCTGATACTAATCTTGCTGTATTTCTAGCAGAACTCAGCCAGGTTGACTGTTCCTGGAGGAGCTAGTGTGGCGTGTAGCACTGCCAAAGCTGTGGAATGGGACGCTGCGTGGTCGGACAATCTTGACCCGTCAGGCAGAGCTGCATTGGGAGTTCATCTTTCATGTTATGACAAGCAGCAGGCAGTTTCCCACAGCAATGTTGTTGTGCCACCAAAGATTATCAACAGCATACCTCGCATGGTGGAAGTTAGTGTTCCAGAAGTTGTTATCAAAAGCTAACGGCAACCAGAAGTTTGAACGTATCAGTTATTGTGGTAGAAAGTTGTGGCGTTCGGACTTTGGTTGGATTAATGGGTTACGAGAAAATTCCAAGGCGAGGCTCGTAATAATGGAATCCTTGTGTTGTCGCTACCTTCTTGTTTTAATATATATATAAGGTTTTGAAGTTGCCAATGTTATGTAATCCTGTCAAGTCTCAGTGCAAAATTTTCTTTTTCTTTCTTTCATTGTTTTTTTTTTTTGAATAAATGGTAAATTTTTTTTATCAAAAGAATAAAGTATTTACACAAGCACAGGGGCATACCCCAGTCAATCAGGGAGGACAGGCTCTCCCCGCAGCAACAAAACAAAAGAGGCCCCTACATCAAGGAGCCCAGCCCAACAAAAGTACAAGCAGGCCCATGGAGTCCAACACCTAATAATACGCCCACCAGAGGAAAGGATCCGTGAGGCTAAGTGGATCCAAGGCTGTAGAACCAAACCAAAAGCCCAAGAGTAACTAACGACGTCGTAGCAGCCGCTAGTGCCATCAACGAAGAAACCAGAGCCAACTAACTGGTGCCCAGCTCCCCGGAAAGGTCGACACAAAATCAGGCAGCACATTCAGATAGGATCACGAAGGGAGGAACAGAACCACTTAGAGCGGTTCCTGTTGCATCCAGCCTCTAAAGAGGTCGCATGCAATAGGAACCAAAAGAAGAAGGAAACCCGAGCCACAACCAGGTACCGGAATACATGGCCCGAACGAAGCAACACCCAACCGAAGATGACACCTCTACACCCTTTGCCTACCCTGGGAGGGTCCGGGCGGACGTACTCAAGGACCACCCATCCAACAGGCCCTTGCCAAATGCCAGAGAAACGTTATCGTGACAACATCCACTTAAAACGACGTCGAGTAAGGCCAAACACGCAAGGACGAAACGACAGCGCAGGAATGCCCCAAACCCATCAGACGCTCCATGGCCCAGCTCCAGCCAGCAGATCCAAACGGTACCGTTTCCATCTCCGTCCGTTATAAAACTACATTAAACGACGTCGGAGGAGTTCAGACCCACAAAAGAAGCGACGTCGCAGGATACACTCGCTCTATAACCAGCACCTTCCAACAAACGGAACCGTTTTAACTTAGTAAGAGCCAACCAAGATACGACGCCGTTTTACACCCAACAGACACATCGAAGGAAAGGAGAGTGAAGGTGCCCAGACGCACAGAAGAGGCGTCTTCCATTGGTCAATACACAAGAAGGGAAGAAGAAAAACTGGCCAGGATGACCATTGCCACCCGAAAACAATGTAACACCAGCAGACCAGAAAGCTCAATAACAGATTCTCCATCAGCCCCCTCTCTAGCCCTCAGACAGACACCATTCACCTTAAAGAGTTATTGAACTCGACTTCAGTACTTCCCATAAAATGACTCCGCGGCAACACTCCCAAAGTAGAGGAAAAGTTATTGAACGCGATGCCTGATAAGGCCCATAACACCTCAGGAGAAAGAAAAACCGCCTAATCCACATAGAGCCACAACCAACACTAATCTCCAGCAGGCCTCCTAAAACGACATCGTATAAACAGGCGGCAAAAAAGGAGCCAACCCGAACAGTGAAACACCGCACACAGGTATCCAAAATGACACCTTAACACGAGCCAAAGAATCGAAAACCTCAAAGCCAACCACCCCGTCACCTTCAACCTGGGAGAGAACCACCGGGGCAATACACCAACCAAGGCGCACCAGAAGAGGTAAGAGAAATGGGCTCCGACAGCCACGGTACACCAATAGGATGGACAAAGGAGCTGCTCCCTACTTACGCCACCCGTTCGAGCGGCCACAGGCAGCCAGAGGTCCACAATAACCTTAAGCTGACCCCCCCGAGCATACGGCGGAGCAGCGGGAGATATAATCCCTAATTCACACTTAGCTTCCGAGCAGGGACAACTAAAACATATAACCCCACCAAGTTAAACACCTCCAAAAGGAACGACACCATATTTGCACCCCAGAGATGATAATCCCATAACACAGGGTACATCCAAGGAAACGGAGCCCCGACTCCACCACCCTGGACTCCACAGACATAAACTCAACCTAAAGATTAAAAATTGATAAGATCCCCTGGGTATAACCTGTATAAAATCTTATACGTGGCTGCTTTAATTTTACAAGTGACGTCCCGACGTAGAAAGGACATGCCATCGAATAGGACCGAGTTCTTGATTTTCCAAAGCATATAAACGGAACAGAGGAAATCCAAGCGAATAGCTTTACATCTTAATAAGGCACCCTTAGCTTCCGCATGTATCCACTTGATTGCACGAGGGAGGGAACCCAATTCACGTGGAATACCCAACCACTGCCGAATATCTTGCCAAACACCCTTTGTAAATACACATTGGAAGAACAGATGGGCAACGGATTCCTCAGCCCTGTTACACAGAATACAAGTCGTAGGCACTGCGAGGAAGGGTAATTGGTCCTTGGTGGGCAAACGCTGTCGCATTGCCAGCCAGGCAATGAAAGAATATTTAGGCGGTATATATCTCCTCCAGATAAAAGACATCCATTGGTGATGTGCCTGTTTAATACGCAAGCAATCGTAAACTTTGCCAGACAATAATCTCCCATTGAGGCAGAATTTGCTAATTTCCGAAACGACATAAGGCCGACCCCCTGCTTTCTCCACAAGACAATCCCTAACATGGCATAGACGTTTCAGGAGCATAGAATCCTGGGGATGGGGAACCCAGTCCCAGATAGAAATGCCACGCAAGTAGACAGAGTGTATCCATTTTACCCATAGTGAATTAGCTTCCTCATGAATGTTCCAAAGCAACTTGGCGAGGAGTGCCAAGTTCCAAATTTTAACATTCTTCAGGCCAAGACCTCCTTCCGCTTTGGGCATACAAACCTGCTCCCAAGTCACCCTGTAATGCTTGCACCCCCCCTGTTGGACCCCGCTGCCAGAGACCAACATCGGACATGAGAGCGTGGCGTGAAACCTGCTAATTATACATTTAAGGAAAAGACCCGCGGAAGATTAATGGGCCTACTGGAAAACGAACTTGAAACCGGCTTTCATGTGATTTAAATAAACAAGGCGAAACAAGTAACTTAAACGATTGAGGAAGGAGACCATCGGAAGTTCAATGGACCCATCGTGAACAAACTCAAAACTTACTTTCATGCCTTAAAACAAACATATCCTTAAGTCATTATCCAAAAGATGAGTTTCATAAAGCTTTTAGAATATCACAAACCAAATTTCAATCCGTGAGTTCAAGAGTCAAAAATACAAACTACTCTTGAATCCAATCATACTTGAAATGTAACTAAAACTTAAAAATAAACACGACAAAATAAAACTGGAGTGCTGCCGTACTCGTGACTCACTCGATCTCTGGCTCGTCACCTGAATGGGGGAGATTAGAGGGGGTGAGCTATAAAGCTCGTGGGAACATATTTATAATATAGCAATAA
>JANPWT010000245.1:19167569-19182375 GCA_024678245.1 Erythroxylum densum | reverse complement strand
AAAAGAAGCAAAAAGAAAGAAGATAGCAAAACACAGAAGAATCAAAACACATACGAAGATGATGTCATCACAGAAGAAACGTAGAAGAAGATGACGTCATCACAGAAGAAGTGGAAAATTGTTATAACTTTCCTTACAAATATCAGATTTGGGTGTTCTTTAGATGATTCAAAAGAGGAATTAAAGATATACAACTTTCATGAAGATCTCAAAAATAAATTCTATCTTTTGAAAGGTCAAAAATGGACCAGAAGATAGGTATAGACGAAACCAAATGAAAACGCAAAAGAATGGAAAAGGGCAAAAGAAGTGGGAAATTTGCTATAATTTTCCCTAAAGATATCGAATAAAGGTGTTCTTTATATGGTTCGAAAGAGAACTTCAAGATCTACAACTTTCATGCAGACCTCAAAAATCAATTCTATCTTCTGAAGGATCAAAAATAGAACAAAATATATAAGATGAACAGTAACCCGAAAGAAACAAAACTGAGAAGGAACAAAATTGAGAAGGAACGAAACTCAGAAGGAACAAACCTAAGAAAGAATAAAACTGAGAAGGAACGGAACTCAGAAGGAACAAAATTGAGAAGGAACGAAACTGAGAAGGAACGAAACTGAGAAGGAACAAAACTGAGAAGGAGCAAAACACAAAAGAAACAAAACTGAGAAGGAGCAAAACTGAGAAGAAGCGAAACACAGAAGGAACAAAACACAGAAGGAACAAAACTAAGAAAGAACAAAACTGAGAAGGAACAAAACTGAGAAAGAACAAAACAAAGAAGGATCAAAACACAGAAGGAACAAAACACAGAAGGAACAAAACTGAGAAGGAACAAAACTGAGAATGAGCAAAATTGAGAAGGAATAAAATTGAGAAGGAATAAAACTGAGAATGAGCAAAACACAGAAGGAACAAAACTGAGAAGAAGTTCATGAACAGCTAAGAAGAAGTTCATGAACAGTAACATAGAAGAAGTGAAACTCAGAAGGAACAAAACTAAAAAGACGTTCATGAACAGTAACGTAGAAGAAGTGAAGCTTAGAAGGAACAAAACTAAGAAGAAGTTCATGAACAGTAACGTAGAAGAAGTGAAACTCATAAGGATCAGAACTAAGAAGAAGTTCATGAACAATAACTAAGAAGAAGTTCATGAACAGTAACTTAGAAGAAGTGAAACTTAGAAGGAACAAAACTAAGAAGAAGTTCATGAACAGTAACGTAGAAGAAGCAAAACTCAGAAGGAACAAAACTAAGAAGAAGTTTATGAACAGTAACTAAGAAAAAGTTCATGAACAGTAATATAGAATAAGCAGAAGGTCAACATACGAAGAAGCAAAAGTTAACCTAAGAAGAAGCAGAAGGTTAACATAAGAAGAAGCGGATTACACTCCTGAGCATCTCCACTTATAGGGGTCATAACTTTTGACACCAATGTATAAAGATACTATATACCGCTGGAAAGCTAAAAGAAAGGCCTACAACTTTCTAGAAGACACATTTGCCTAAATCAGCCTAAATTAATCCAGAATTTCCTCCGAATACAGAACATGAATTTTTACATTCATCCCATATACTGCACCCAGTTCTCAATTTCATGACAACCTTTGGGATTCTTAAAGATAAAATTTAAATTCGATGTCTTCATAAGTGACAACCTTTGGGATTCTTAAAGATAGAATTTAAATTCGATGTCTTCATAAGAAATATATCCATATATTTCTAGTTTAATCCAAATTAAGAATCATCTCATTTGGATAACTAGAGAAAAAGTTATGGGTAACAGACCGATGCACACTTAGTAAACATTTTCCAGATCAACCACCACTTTTGTTTCCAAATATTTCCTTATCACAACTCATACCAAGATCACTCTTTCAACTCCCTCTACTTCTCCTTTTCAATAAAATCACATTTAAAAACAATCATACCCAGAAGTTGTCAATGAATGCATGTACACTTATTTTTGTATGTGCAAAGATTCAAATTCACATGCATGTATGCTGACATGCTGCTGGGCATGAAATGCAAAATTTTCTAACTCTCGCATTGCTATTCTCTCCATTATTGAAATCTGGGTTCTAACCCTTAATATGGGGACTGGGTGTTACATGATGCTTACGAATAACATGAGCAACTGCAGGAGACCTTAACCTCTTTATAGCTTCCATATTGGGCTTTCCCATCATAAGCCCGATTTATGGTCCAGTCTACACTAATCGGGGTTCTTTTTTCTCCTGGGCTTTGACCAATTAAATCAAATCATTTATTGCATCACTTTATTATCTTTATTCATTTCAAATTACATAACTTAACCAATAATTTATTGAAAGCTAATAAAATGTAATTAATTATTGTCCAACTTTATAAAAAATGTCTAACATTTAGAGTTATTATAGGGGAGGCTCAAAACAAATAGTTAATCATTATCTAGTAATCACGTGACACCTACGTTAGTATTAAGAAGCATTAATTAAACTTGTATAGAATAGTTAGTTCCAGGAAGACAGCAATGGCTACAATCAGCAGAGTGTTGAGAGCTCAAATTGTCATTATAAATGGATGGATGGGCATCTTTTCTAAGACCAAAAGCATCATAATGTCCAACAAGTATGGAGGGTCGTGCATGTTCCTAATAACATGGCCATAACTCTGGTTTGATCAGGGTAAGCTCCTGGTGCGAGTGATACAACTTAATATCGAAGTTGTCTCGCCATAGTCGTTTTTCGTCGACCCAAAACTCCTGTCTCTTGGACTGACACCAGGAAAGCATTACAAAATATATACTGCTTGGTTGGAAAGGCCACCAACAAGTAACTACCTTATTACAAGCCTATTGAAGCAGCTAGATGGACTAACTGAAGAGGAGATGTAGGAAAAAGGAAGAAGAAGATACAGGTAGGGGGAGATGTCGGGTGAGTTTAAATTTTAAAAGAATTTACCGATGAAAATTTTCGTAGGTAAACTCAAAAAAAAAATTATTTTGCCAATATTTCTCTCCTTTTTACCGATGGATATCTTATACCATCGCTAAATTTACCAACGAAAATCTTATACTGTCGGTAAAGTTCATCGCAAAATTTACCGGGATGATTTTCGTCTATATTTAAGGACGGATATTAGTATCGTTGCTAAACGAAAATTTTCTCATCAATTTTACAGACAGAAATAGATTTTTTCGATAATTTTCACCTTTTTATCGACGAATATCTTATACCGTCGCTAAATTTACCGACAGAAATCTTATACCATCGCTAAAGTCCATTACAAAATTTGTTAGAATGATTTCCCTCCATATTTAGCCACAGATATTAGTACCGTTGCTAAACGAAAATTTTCTCGTCAATTTTATTGACGGAAACAAATTTTCCGTCGATAATTTACAACGGTATATTTGTCGTCGGTACATTTCCATCGCTAATTTTTTTTCTTGTAGTGTTGTAATGTGTAGGAGAGATTGAAACGAAGAAAACCCTTAGAGTTAACCCAGCTGGCCCGTGTTCTCAGACATTTCTTCAAAGCAACTAGTCGATCCATGTCTTGGTAATACTTTTTTTTAAATGGAAAATTGAATTAATGAAGGAAAGGGGAAAATTATAAAGTCAAATAACAAGGGAATACCCTTAGCATACAAGACAATAGAAGAGAGCTTAATAGAACAAAAGATCGTCTTGTTCAGCAGGAGAAACTACAACAACTTACAAGTAGAAGGGGACTTAGAGATTGGTTAATGCTCCACATCTTATGTTGCTTCCAATTCCAAAAATTCCTCTTGTTAAGAATCTAGCGCAACATACCTATGGCAATTGTCTTCTACAACTGTCGAAAGCCCTTAGTCAACTTTCAATGATCTTTTATAGACATAAGGCAGGGCAAACATTAGAGCTGCAAGTTAGGTTCTTTAACAAAACAATCTCACAAATTTTAGACATTATTAAAGAGATCAAACTCTCTTTTGTAGAAGATTTGTTCTGGAAGCATCAAAGATTCCGTTCTCTCCAAAGTGAGTATAGACAAACACCTAAGACAATAATCTTAAGTGGTTTGCTAGAAGCTGCATGTGAAGAGAGATAATTAGTGAAATCCATAATCTCTGAGCCTGAATTAGTCCTAGAACATAAGGCACAGACGGATCTCCAAATTGAGTTGTTGAAGGAGCATACAAAGAAAAGGTGAGGACAGCATTCAAGCTGCAGGGAACACATGGGCCAACACATGGGACAGGAAGGATCCATGTTCACATATAGAATTCAGTCAACTGTGGATAGTTTATTCTGAATGGTTAACCAAAAGATGAAAGAAATTCTATGTCTACGCAGGTTGTCACAAATGAGACGATTAGTCAGTTTGTTCAAAGGAAACCCTTTCTAAAAGAAGGTGTCAGATTCTTAAGGAGTTGGGGAATAGTTGGGCTGAAGATGGCAAAGACTTCTAGGAGAACTCCATGAGTTCCCATCAATGAAAGCTATTATTCGTGTTTTTAGAGGGAACAATAAGGAAGCTCTAGAAGGATTCACTTGTAGAATTAAGGGACCCCTACTAGACCAATTGTCGTACCATAGAGAGACCAAGCGTCCTTCTTTAATAACACGTGAGGTATCCAATTAAATAACATCCCTTAACTTCAATAGCTGATAGAGAAAAAAAGAATGTGTAGCTTTTGGTTGAATAGCCCAAATGTTGTATCCTTTAAGAAAATAAACATGTAACCACTTGATCCATAAGGTTTTTTAATCCTCCAATGTCTACTTAAGAATCAAAGAACGGTTAGAAGTTTTGATGGATAGAATATTCATCCTTTGGAAAATAGATACCAACCCATTTCACTTTTGTTGTGCCACGGTTGCCATTCGAATGCCTCCATAAGAAGGTTATAAGAATCCTTTCAATCTCTTTGATTATGCTTTGAGATAATAAAATGTGGGAGCTCCAATACAATTATAAGGAACTAAGAACTGATTTAATAAGCTGAAGCTTACCTGCATAAGACAACGACTTGTTCGCCCAAGAGTTAACTCTTTTTTGTATCCTTTCTAATAGGGGGTACAATCAGCATAGGGGAGCCTTTTTGTAGACACTCAGAGACCAAGGTAAAGTAATGGGGGATTTCGCAATTTCATACCCATTGCTTCAGTAATGGAGGATACCAAGGTAGCATCTTCTTTAGACAAAAGAAAATAGCTTTTGATCATATTTATCTGCAACCCAGAAAAAAGTTTGAAGATATTGAGAGCATGCATAAAGGTTCGTATAGACTCCAAATCAACCCTATAAAATAAAATAAGGTCATCTACAAAGCATAGGTTAGTGAGGCTAAGTGTCTTACACTTTGAATGGTGCTTGAAGTTGGGGTTAGAAAGAGTTTCAGTTCTAATAATCGCATTCATGATTTCTATGGCTAGAGAAAAATGTATAGGGAAATGGGGTCTCCCTGTCTAATACCCCTAGTAGCTTTGAAATATTGGGTAGGGGAGCCATTAATCAATACCGAAAAAGAAGGCAAGGTAATGCATTCCATGACTCATTTGATAAATTGATTGGAAATCCAAAAGCCTCCAACATAGATCACAAGAAATGCCAGTTGATACTATCAAAAGCCTTGTGGAAATCAATCTTCATGGTACAATTCGGGGGGCTCTTAGAAGTAGAGTAGCCTTTCAAAAGCTCTTGAACAATAAGAAAATTGTCACCAATATATCTATCCGACAAGAAGGCATTTTGGTTATCACTAATCAAAGGAGCCATGACTTTCTTCAATCTAGCAACTAGTATCTTAGATAACACTTTATATAGAAAATTGGCGCATGAAATGGGACGATAATCTGCAAAGGTGGATGGATTTACCCTTTCGGAGTCAGGCATAAGAATGTTCTGTTAATCTCTTTTAGCAATATCCCATTCCGAAAGAACTCATGTATGGCTTTCTTAATAAAACCACCAATAATATTCCAAGATTGTTGATAAAAGTAACCATGAAAACCATCAAGCCTAGGAGATTTCTTACAATTCATTCCAAAAACACATGCCTCTATTTCACTATCCTCTACTGGTTTAGTTAATAGATCCAAATCAGAAGGGGAAACTTGTTTAAGGTTAAGACGCTGAAAATTCCGAGGAGTAATATGAGTTCCTTCTGTAGTACCAAGTAAGGAGCTAAAAAATTTGAAAGCTTTTTCCCTAATAACCGTCGGATCATGAATAGCATTACCATTATGAGAAGAAATGGAATAAATCTTGTTCCGGTTCTATCTAGATAAAATCAAATAGAGGAAGAATTGAGTGCAGCTGTCACCTTCTTAGAGCCAATTGATCCTGGCTCTTTGCTGTAAAAGGGAGGAGTGATTACTGACTGCTTGAAGGTAATTGGTGAGAGCTAGCTTTTCCTTATCAATAAGAAGTTGATTTGCAGGGTTAGAAGATAAGAGGTTCTACACCCTAGTTAACTCCACTCTAGTGTTATTGATTGTTTCAACAGCTGATCCCTGAGAAAACTTCAGAATCTTGAGTTCTTGTTTAATAACTTTTAGTTTCTGTATGTATACAAATTGCTTTGTGCCCATGCAACCGTGCATATTTCCTTTCATGCAAGCCTCCCCAAAATCAGGTTCTTTTGCTAAGTAGTTATTGAACCGAAAGGGATGATGAATAGCCATAGATGTAGACAAGTGAGAGACACGAATGGGGTATGGTCTAAAAATAAAGGGTCCAAAAAACTAGCCATGCTGCTGGGAAAAGACTGAAGCATGAGGTCATTTACAAGGGCTCTATCTAGTTTCTTGCAAATAAACCACCTGTCTTTTTGTTTATTAGACCTCGTGAATAAATGGCCAAAATATTTAACATTAGATAACCCAGCTTGCTCAACACAGTCCAGCATATCAACTGAGTAGTTTCGCAAACTAATGTTGCCCTGAGCCTCAGATGAATAGAGTGTGGTGTTGAAATCCCCATATAAGAGCCATGGTTTAGTAATATTGCCACTGATTTATCTTATGTTGTTCCATAAATCTCTTCGTTAAATATCAAAATTGCTAGCATACATAAAGGAGACATTGAAATCAATATTACCTTGCAAAATCAAGATCCAAAGATACATGACCTGATCTGTAGCCTCAGTTATCTCAGCATTCTCATTTGCATTGAAGAATACTATTATCCGACCATAGGCATGTTGAATGTGATTAGATAACCATCTCCATTAAGGACCCAAAATAAGCAGCTTATTCATATTAACCAACCTGACTTTTGTTTCAAGAAAACCAAGCAAAAGGGGTTTTTCTCGGATCACAAAATCTTTTAAAGCTAGTAACTTAGAAGGATTATTGATACCTCTGACATTCCAAGCCAAAATAGTCATATTAAGAAGAGGTGTTTTTTTGGCTTTTACCCTTGCCCTGTTTGGATTTTCTTCTTGAGATTGGGAGGGAGTTCCCGCTATTTGCATCTACAGTATTAACCAAAGAAGGGTTAGCAGTATTTTCTACCCGTACCAAACTTGCTTGAGAGAGATCATTTGCACAAATAATTTCCTTATATGGGGAGTCTGCCGCAATAGATAAATTATCCGGAGTGCCATGTGAGGCTTTAGCAACTATAGTAGTACCCTCAACATCGGTATTTCCACAAGGATCAGATTGTTGAGCTAGAGCAAGACTATCAATCTCATTCAAATGCGCATATACAGGAAGGACAGCAGGAGCATGCCCCTCAATATCAATTTTCCCATAAGACTCAGGTTTCTGAGCAAGAGCAAGAGCAAGACTTTCATTCTCATTAAAAGGTGCAACTAGAGGAATTGCAGGAGTCAATTGCCCATGAATCTGGTTATCCTCCGTATGGGATTCATTTGCTTGATTCATCAACTCCTGGTAGCTGCCAGTATTAAAGACCTTACTCGTGGGTCTCCAAATAGAGGTATGAGTCTTAGCAGGGGGCCTCCAATGATAAGAGACAGCTATGCTATTCTCCCATAACTGATTCCCTTCTCCAACTCGCATGATTAGTATTTCATTTGGAAGGTCTTATGAGACTACAATACTTACACATATTCGGGCATAACTAATTCTCTTCTTTTTAGTCGTATTCTTGTCCATACATAGTGGTTTACTAATGAAGCTAGCTAGTTGGCTGAGTCCCTGCGTGGTCTAATACTCCAGTGGAACGTTATGGAAATTAATCCATATAGGAAGACTCTATATCTTAATGGATTCTAGTGTAAGACCCGATTGCCAGCTTTGTAGAAAATTTGGCTGACTCCCGAAGTGCCATGGCCCCTCCTTGAACATTTTGTTAGCTGTTGAAGTGGAGGAGAACGAGAATACGACAAGATTGTCTTCAGAAAGTAGAACATCTGTGAGTCCCCTATTCTTCCATAATTTATTTGCCTAATGCAGTATAAGAGGAAAAGCTGGTCTTTGATCAAGAAAAGAATCGACTATGGTGGATTTCTAACAATCTGCTCCTTCTTGAAGTGTAGCCAGGTCTGCCTTCTTGCCTCCTCTTTCCATATAATCCCACTTGCTCGTCACCAAGACTTTTAAATGTTATATAATAATAATAACAATCCAAATACACTCAGAATGCTTACCCTTTGTGACTCCACCAGTGATCAGTGTTAAGCGACAGAACGTCTGGGTTCCACACTCGTTAGCATTGCTGGGGACTTCCTCCAACCTTAGAACCCTCTTCCCATGAATCACTTCTACGTCTACCAAATAAGGAGCTTGGAAATATGAAATGTTCATGTCATTGTCCTGCGAACGTTTTATCTCATACAACTGTCTCTAATCAATTACATAATTTGAGGTTGGGACTTCATATATGTATAAGTTGTTCTTTGCACTGTCAATATGGACTAGGGCTACTAATCAGGAAATGTATTGCAGATGGCACTAATTAGCCTGTAGAAACAGCCTACTACCAGCAATTTCCACATGCAAAGATTTTTCATCACTATCGCACCAGAACAACAAAAATAATGGCAATATGAGTTCGATCATTGAGGCGGCAACATGATGCTATAATTTTTGTTAATAGAGATTGTAGCAATCATCAACGCTACTTCTCATGTAGCTGTCTAATTTGTATCACTAAGGAAAATGAAGAAAATGCATTATTTTTCTTGCTTAAAGGTGTAGGACTACTCTCCGTTGGGATGTAGAGCTCTAGGAGCGGATTGAGCTTCCACCTTCCTTCTCCTCATCTGTCTATTTTCTTCTAGTTGAAACTCTTTTTTCTTCCTTTTTACCCTTGTCCCTCTACAAACCTGCCATCATATTTCCTCCATCCTCTTTCTCGCTCCTCTTGCAATTAGTCTAAGAGCATGCATTCCACCATCCTCTTCTTATATCAAGTCCCCTATAATCCAGGACCCTTCCATCCTTGCTCATAACATTTGGAGGCAAGCACCTCCCTCAATTTCACACCCAAATCCTCCCAAGCCAGTTACAACAACTAATGTGGTCCAGAATTTTGTGGAAACTAGGAAAACCTGGAAGCAGGTAGTAGGGGAGAGCTCTGAATCTTCTTTTTTCTATAGTCCCCCGATGGAAGTTGATGGTGGCCCCAAGTTTTGACATCTTGCAGGAGGGTGCAAAAACTTAGGAAGTAGCAATTATAGGCTTCTTAATAGATAAATGCCCGCTTTTTCTTATTATACAAGCATGAGTTCAATGAAACTGGAAAGGAGGAGGCATACAATAGGTAATGTTAACAGAAAATGACAACATTATTTTTACCTTTAGTGCAAAATTAGAGGCTCAAAAAGTGATAAAATAAGGGCCATGACACATCTCACAGCTTCCATTATTCCTCTAAAATTGACAACCTGGTATGGAATTAGGAAAAATTATAGTAAAGAACATACCATTTTAGGTGAAAATCCACAATATTCCACTGGAATATTGGACCACCAAAGGCATAAGCTTGTTAGCAAGCTACTTAGGAAAACCAATATGCATGGATACAACATTGAGAAAACAGGTTGGCTGTGCTAAATTATGTGTGAGTATGGATATTTTGAAGGAGATGAAAGATTATATTCCCATTTTAAGGTTGGTAGATGAAAAGTCCCTCAAAGAGGATAAAGTCATGGTTACTTACTATTGGAAACCATCCCCACAAATTCAAGGGAAAATATGGAAACCAACAGGGAAAGTTTTTATTAGGGGAGATTATGGAGAATTGATGGCACTAGTTGAGAATAAAACAGAAGGGAAACCCGAAATTGATGAACTTGAAACGCAGGAAAGGATACCGGAGGATCAGAGATTAATTATTCAAGTAGATAGAAACCTATCCTATGAGGCTATGGGGGACCAAACTGAACACATTGCAAAGGATCAACGGCAAATACGAATGGTAACAAGAAATATGGCAGCATATCATAAGATAGAGGGAGTGGAAGAACATGATAACTGTAATACAGATAAAGGAGAATTACATAAGGAAAATCCTCCAGGAGTTTAGCAACAAGCAGCCACTCAATTTCCACAGCAATCAGAATTCATGCATTAGGTGAAAAATCAAAAGGAAAAGCTTAAACAAATATAAACTAGAAAGAGCAATCGGAGCAGTAGGAAAGACTCAAAAGGTAAAATCAATATTACATGACCTTTCTATTTTAGAATGTTAGAGGAATAAACAACCCTTCGAAGCTTAATGCCTTGAAGGAGTTTGCCTGGCATGAGAAGCCTAAATTATTTTTTTCTTTTAGAAACAAAAATCAAACTTGTAAATCTAAATACATTAGGTTGTTTTGGAAATCAATGGAAAATAAAATCTAATCACCAGTACCATAGGTATGGAAGAATCATCATAGTCTATGATGAGGATCTTACAGAGGTGGAAGTTTTGGAAGCAAGTGGGCAATTCATGCATACAAAAATGACATTCAAAATGGAGCACACTTTAGTGTTAGCTACCTTTGTCTATGGTCTTAATACTGTATTTCAATTAATGGACCTATGGAATTCAATAAGAAGACTGAATAGATCAGTTAGTGGCCCATAGATTATAAGTGGCAATTTTAATCCCACTATTTATCAATATGAAGCTGAAAGGAATTGTAATTTGCTCAACTTCAATACGGATTTTCTTAATTGCACCAAAGTTATGGAAATTTCTAACTTAAATTATGAGGCTCACAGATTTACTTAAAGCAATAAACAGAGCTCTAATTGGCTCATCAGAAAGAAATTGGATAGGGCTTTGGTGAATGTAGAGTGGTTAACAACCTTTCTAAACAATAAAGCCATGTTTTTAGACCCAGGGTTTTCGGATCATACCCCAATCAAGGTGGACAACCTCTTTAAAAAGGTTTATTTAAAACACCCTTTTAGGTTTATCAATTTCCTGACCAACGTGAAAGGATTCCAAGAAGCTATTATTAAAGGGTTGGAGTTTGATGTCACTGGTCTTAAACATTTATTTGTCTGCAAAAACTAAAGGCTATAAAGTAGGAATTGAAGATATTAAATGAAAGTAGGGGACTGAGCATAGACCAAGTGATAGAAGTTGCTAGACTTTGACTCTCACTCATACAGAAATCACTGGCTAACAGTCCCACTGATGAGTTTATTACGAAGGAGGAGAAGGAGGCCCCGAAGCTCTACATGCAAGTAGTAGATAACCATTGTTCATTATTAAGTCAGTGGTCCAAAGTCAACTGGATTAAGGATGAAGACAGATGCACAAGGTTTTTCTTCAATACTATTAAGGTAAGGAGGAATGTGAATAAGATTACTTCAATTAAAATGAAATCAGGGGAGATCGAGCAAGCTGAAATTGCTCAAGATGCCTTAACACATTTCTAAAGGCTCCTAGGATTTGAGGGAAACGCTAGCACTTGAAGTTAGATCTTAGGAAATTTATTTCTACTAAAATTCCTGAGGATCAAGTGGAACTTCTAATCAGGCAGGCCACAAATTAAGAGATAAAGGCAATGGTGTTTAAAATGAATGGCTCGAAAGCTCCAAGACCAGATGGTCTTAATGGTTTCTTCTATGAAAGAAAGTTGGGATACAACAAGGAAAATTATGAAAGAAGTAGCAGGTATTCTTCAAAAATGGAGTAATTCTTAAAGAGAATAACAAGACTTCCGTGTTTGATTCCAAAAACCCATAACATTTCTACATGGATCGATTTCAGACCTATTTCATGCACTAACTTTAGTTACAAGATTATTGCTAAAATTTTGGCTAATGATATATCTCTTATCACTGGAATGGGAAATTATAATCCTGTTATCACTTATTTGGGCATTCCTGTTATCACTTATTTGGGCATTCTTATCTCTTCGAGATGACTACGATTTAGGGAGTTTCTACCCCTTAAAAGATACAAAGGAGATTAGATTCATAGACAAACAAAACATTATCCTATGGTGGCAAACTTCACCCCCTAAAATTTGTTATTATGTTTATGAATACATATTGGTGTTCTCACATTTTCCTTTCTAAGGGGCTAGTCAAATTTGTATAAAAATGATGAAATAATTCCTATGGAGTAAAGGGGAAAGAGAAAGAGAAATCGCTAAAGTCAGCTGGACTCAAATATGTCATCCAAAAGCAACTGGAGGACTAGGCCTGAAGTCAATTGGCAGAAGCAACAAATGCTTATTGTTGAAAAGGTTATGGAGAATTTTAAGTGAAAAGGAATCATTATGGATTAAATGGGTGCACAGCTATATATTAAGGGGTGGTAGACTATGGGCAATTAGACTTAAAGATAGTTTATTATGGTTCTTTAACCAAATTTTTAGACCGGGGGAGGAAGTTCAGCACCAAATCACTTGCAGGATAGAGGCAAGGGATTGAATTTCATTATGGTATGAAAATTAGACAGGTCAAAAAGCTCTAATTCACCATCTGATAGCTAGGGATATTCTGGATAGATTTTCAAAAAAAAAAGCTAAAATCTAAGAATTAGTTGTAGATGGCAACTGAGATCTTTCCCAAAAGGAGATAAGATCGCTTTCGATACCATAGTATCGAAACAATGAAGGAGATGATATATATCTATGGAATGGTCTAACTATATTAGACATAACAAACAGGTAAGCAAAACAACTAAAGTATGGGACAAACCCAAGAATTGGATGGTGTAAGTTGATCTGGAGTAACACAATCAAGCTAAATGCCAGCTTCTTAAGTTGGTTAGCCATGACAGACAAACTAAGCATTATGACAAGATTAAAATTCCTTTCCTCCTTTAAAAGATGTATCCTTTGCATCTAAGACAACGAGGATAGAAATAATCTATTTTTCATATGTGAGTTTTCTAATAGAGTATGGCAGCAAATTTCCTCTTTATGTATACTTAATTGCTATCAAAGCAATCTGAATGGCATTATACAAGAGATACTACTGAACCATGCATCCAAACATGACAAGGATGTTTACATGATAGCCATTACAACTTGTATTTAGGAGATAGGGAGGGAAAGGAATAACATAAGACTTGCAGGAAGGGAAAGAGGCATACATTCTCTCACAGAAATAATCTCTAATAGTATCAGAGAACAACTGGTCATAAACCAAATGGAGAAGAAATGTAGTGAGAAACTAGTAATTTCTTAGAGACTCTAACGAGACTCCAAGAATACCTAGTACATCTTTGAACAGCGCATCTGTATGACCTAAACTAGCAAGGCAACACACACATAACATTTGGGTAGGAATCTAAAGTTGGAGCTCTTACCTTATAGAGTCACTCCTCCATGAGGTCTTAATGCTTGATCATCTACATCCTTCATTGGTACTGAAGACAAGTAGTCACGTGATGGGAGATATTAGCCAAAGCTCAAATATAGAGGAAGACCCATCGAGTATCCCTAATCAAAAAAGTTATGAGTGAAGACAAACGCAAAGATGAAGAAACTAAGCTCAAATCAGAAATCTCTCACCTCCTTAATCGACTGGAGAAAGAGTTATCGGAGACTTTTGAGGCCTAATTCGGAAACTTCTGGAGGAACTTTAATTAAAGGAATTTAGTTAACTTGTTTTAGGAAGGTCTGAGGTGTTTTACTCGAGGTTGGATGTTACACGAGGTTAAATATGCCTCTAGCTTACGATGTTGTTTGGTCATTGTTTCTGTTATCCTTTTAGTAGGATAAGTATTGTACTGAACTCCTTCTCTTTTTATAATTCAATTTAATTTTTTGAAAAAAAACTACAACTAAGGATGGGCTTGTCTCTTAAACATTACGTATTGTCCGTACTCAAATGAAGGGCTGTCTTTTTCATGTACTGCCTTTGCTTGAAAGAGAAGTGTTAAAGATGGATACATAATAAGTGCATGAAAGATTGAATAGTAGGTGTGAGTCTTCAAACACCCTTAATCCGCAATGGTTCAAATTCTTACCCGAGTATAACATTTAGCTCTAAAAAAAGATGTTTTTTAGTCACAAAAGTATTATATACAAACACAACTACTCGACCTATCACATTACAAAAATATACAATAAAATAACTTTATTTAATTTAATCTACTAACTCCACCTAAATTTTATTTTGTCAATCATGTACACTGGAGTTATCAATAATCTATCTATCTCCTTAAAAATAGTGGCAGGGGTAAGTTGCCTACTCAATAAAGATAACTGACTTTGCCCTTAAAGTCAAATAACTCAATATATGAATATAAAAATTATTAAGTGATTAAAACATACATATAATACTAAAATACATAACATTATTCAACCTATCCGATCAATTGATAAAAATCCAAAATTATATCAAAGCAATGATTAAGACTAATATTATTTTATTACTACTATCTGTATTTTATCCATAATTAACTGAACTAC
>JANPWT010000245.1:19141785-19165721 GCA_024678245.1 Erythroxylum densum | reverse complement strand
AAAATTTTTGTTTTCCGCTGCCGGTACATGTGATGTACCTCCCGGGATTTTCCTACAGTGGTATCAGAGCGTCTGGTATCCCGTATGAAGCTTTAACCTAAGCTAGATCAGAAACCCTAATTGCTGTTGATGTTGATGCATGCTATCTGTTCAGATTTCGAATTTATATTGTGATATGTTTTTCGAAATTTTTCTGCCCAGAATTGTTCATAACATGTTAGAGAATATGTCTATAAAATTTGAGAATTTATCGATTTGATTTGACATTATCTGTATTTTATCCATAATTAACTGAATTACCTAGGACTTGCTTAACCTAATAGGCTTACATTCAATGGTATGTCAGCTCCTTTGTACTGATCAAATCTCTCACCAAATGGAAACATAATTAGATGTATAAATATCGACACAAGGTATCTCAATTTTTCAATCTAATTTGGTACTTCGGTATCACTCAAGTACCCAACCATCAGTATATGATATCCCCAAGATTCAGGATATTCGGTACTACTTTAGTACCTAGCCATAGACATAGGACATCCTCGAGACTCAGGATGTCCTGGTACTTGCTCTACGGATAGATAGCTAGTTATAGCTCGCTCATATTTGAACAACCTATATTTATGACCAACAAATTTAGCTTATCATAGGCAAGCCACATATTCACAATTTACAACATTTATTCACAACTTATTATTAGTCAGTCTCTATTTAATTAACAAAATTTTTGCCTAATTAACAAGTGATATATCTCATAATACGTAATAAAATATAAAAGCAAAAAGCCTTGTATTATGTTAATTGTTTATGAAATAAATAAACATAATTCATATATTTTAGAAATCCATTTATGTAACTATTAATCATTAATATAATTAATGACTAATTGAAAATATGATTTGCTATAAAATAATTTATTAATAACAAAAATTCAAAGTTTCAAAAACCGTATACAATTGTAAGAGTACAGTCTAAGGTTATCATTACCTGAATTTCGGATTCAACTAATAGATAAGTCTATTTTACTCCTTAATTCGACCCTTTGGACCTAAACATTATAATTTTCTATTTGACTTATTTAAGAAATTTTTTTAATCAAATTACACTTAATAATCCAACATTATTCCCTATTCTACTTTATTCTTAATTATAAAAAATATTCTTACTCAACCTAACCACCATAATTACTAAAATATCCTCAATTATTAAAAGTAATATTTGACCCTCATCTATTTACTAATAAAAAATACCCTTCTTGGAATTAAATTCTAATTTTAACGTTAAAATGTTAAACTTTCTATTTTGCCTTTTAATACAAGTTCAATTTTCTGAAATTGCCTTCTCATAATTCATTATACGAATCATCAAGCAAGGTGTACTGGATAATGACATTAAGTAAGGATGAGATGATAACAAGGAAGATAACTGGGTATCATGAATGCATAAGAAGACATGAGTGGGAGAAAGATACTAATATAAAGGATTGAAATCTTTACATGGAACCTACATAACACTAAATAGAAAGCGGTGATAAGTGCACTACTCCGAAGTGCTTAATGGGAGGTAACCCATCCAAGTTTAATTTTTCAATAGTTTAAATTTTCTTTCAGTTACTTTTAATTAAGAACAACTATTTGTCTTAAAATTTGGCTTATACGTAGTTTAATATGTGCTTTTGTCTTTAGAATTTTTTAACTACAATCATATTGAATAGTCTTTTAAGTGTTTTAGTAGTTCTTTTATATTATCGTTGGTAGCTAATAAGAGACTTGGTACCAAAGATGCTCTAAATTTACCTTGACTAACACACTCTTATGTACTATGCTCAGAGGCACGAGGGAAATGGATCACATACATTTCAGTTGCAAATACTACTCATAATTATGGAACCACATCTTTAGACTCTGCAAACTACATTGTACTAACTTGGAATGGACAAAAATAATCTACTAGGCTTCTATAGAAATTCATTTCTATAGCAAAGGGAATCAAAAGTTGTATAAGATGGATTTTGGTTCAATGGTTTACTACCTATAGCGTGAACGGAACAAAAGAATATTTAGTAATGAGGCACTCAATGTTGAAACCAGTTTATAGAATATTATACTCAAAATCAAAATAAAAACCATTTTATGGAATCTACCAAACATAATTCCTCCTAGCTTGTGTATTAGTTGGAACTTATGATAGTATTACTTAATTTGGATTATTCTAGCCAGAGTTACTTGAGTTGATCTTTCTTTAAGTTGTATTTTGTATGTAGATACATTTTCCTTCTAATGAATTTATCTTCCAAAAAAAATTTACAACTATATGGCTTTAACTATGTTTAACTATTTCTTATTTATGTCATGATTATTTAGGCAATGGGGAGAAATGATATGAATACAAAGTTCAAGTGATATTCAAGTAAGTAGTTTAACTTAATCCATCAAGACTACAACCAATGACAAAGATAAATAAAAGAAAGAAACTGGTTCATAAATATGGGAGTTTGTGAGGTAAGAAACCTCAAGCACCTGTAATAAAACGAGTAATAACTCGACAAAGATTACAGGCATAAAGAAATTACAAATATGTTATTTTTTTAATTCAACTTATCCATTAGCATAAATTTTGATTATTTATTTTTTTAGGATGAAACAAATGGAACTGTGAGGATAACTAGGTTAAGAACATCTAAAGAGAGTCACTAAATTAAAGTTTCATTGTGTTTTATATCTATTCAGAATGTCAAGACAATATTTACTTTGTCTTGCAATTTGGTGAACATTAAGTTTTGAACATTATTATTGACATTGTCTTTTGCTATAATGCCCTAAGTGTTGATGAATTGCTATTTTGTATATGTCAAGAGCTTTTATATTCTGACTTAATGGAATTTTTTTTTTCAATGTTACATAACTAATGCAAATATTTTCTTATGCAAGAAATTAATTTTATAAACTTTTAGTACACGAGCAGTAATATTAACCATAATTTTAATATCTTTGCTAACCATTAGTAATATAGATAAGATAACATGAACAAAAACTCATGCTTAAATTGCCTTCATCTTTAGTTTCATAATTAATCAACTTCAAGATGCATTAATAAGTCACACAAAACCAAACCAAATAAAATATAGCTTCACAGATAAAGGGTCCTTCTACTTTTACATTCACCCCAATGTTGGTGGCAATTGCAAACACATAATACCCATGACTCTTATTTTCAACTTCAGCATTACAGTGACTTATTTGTCTTCTTCAACAAAACTCTTCAGCATATGGGGGGATCAACCCCTTTAAAACCCTACAACCTCCACATTAAAATTGAAGATAAATGGAAATTTTAACATTAAACAAAATCGGCCGTCATTAAAACGACCGGAGGCGGAGAAGACGTGACTAGAGAGGAAAGATTGAATCAGAGTTAATCACCTCTCTCCTAATCGGTTGCCCATACTTTGTGTCTAAATTAACATAAATGACCAGAAAATGTTTGCGAAAGGAAACAAGAGAAACTAGGATCTTAAGACGTGTTTTTCTTGGTTACAAGCTATTTTATCAGCAGGAAACCAAAGCAATCTCTTTGCATTAACTATTTCTTTCTTAAGAAGGGAAGAGTGGTTCAGTAGAACGAAAGCTTATCAAATTCACCAAGGAGGAGAATTGTTTGCCTGCACAACATAAGAACCAACGGGAGCAAATGAGTGACAAGTACAAATGATTCATTTATCAGAAATGAGCTTCTGCCCGCATATGTAGACATGCTCTTATTGATGTTGACTATAGAATAAAACCCGATCTTGAGACTCTCCTTCCTTCACATTTGTGCAAGAAATTATTTACAAAAGATTGATGTGGAATGCATGACAGAACATATCCTCAAAAATGACAAGCTAGAATGGGGTCTGACTGGAATGGTTGGTATCAGGAACACAACAAGTTCTAGATCAGTCAGTTATAGCCCATGCAAATAAACCAAAACTCAGTGCTGACACACTAATATCTTCCGTCGCTGGTAGCATTTCAAAATATCATTACTACGACCACTACTCCCCTTGTTGAAAGTGCTTGTATCGTTATTGTCACCAGTTCGTCTATTCTGGAAATCAGAATGCTCAATCAAGAAGTCCACATTGACTTTGCTTCCCGAAGATTCATTTGCAGGATGGATTGTGTGGTTCATCTGTTTGAGCCAAAAAAACAAAAAGAAATGAATAATTTGCTCAAAACAGCAAAAGACAAAAATAAATAAGAGCCACAGTAATCACCTGATGGCTTTTATTATTACTACTTCCATGCCCTGCAGAAATGCTGGCAAGAAACAATGAATAATCAGCACTAATAGCATCAGTGATTTGCGTAGAGGCCCTTTTAGCACTTAAAAGAATATTTGTAAATGTTCTAGTATAAAGGGAATGTGCATTCATCTCTTAAAGGGAAATTGGAAGTTATACTACATGATTTGAATATCTTTGAAAACTTATTTAAAATTGTTTCGTTCACGAAAGGTGTGTTCTAATAAGCTTGAGTAAATATTTTCATCTTGTTTGCTACCTATTCATAAAGCAGCAAAGTCAACTAGCTGCTTCATCTTCCCTGAAAATGTCCATTAAACTTACCCTGATCCTTGAGGTTAGCTTTTTATTGCATTTTGTGGCATCTACAGATATTTAATAGATGGAAGACCTTTTCAGCGAATTAGTAAAGTAACCAGACTTGTAAAACCTTGCTTCAATTTGAGAAAGCCTTTTGTTCTCTTCACTAAATCTCGCACAAACCACACCTTGTAACATATAGATTGAAAGAGGAACTCCTTCCTGTGAGGCAACTCTTAAATCTAGTTTCACATCAAGGCGTACTTATCAGCTTATTATCACTTTTCACATTTAAGTCCTAGATGATTTATTTTGATGACTTATTTTCCTTGGAATTTACAGAAATTAGGTAAAGTGAGTGATAAGTGAGACATACTCCACCAATCCTTGCTCCACAATTCCAATCTCCTCAATTTGATCTACTTGGAATACTTCAGATACAACACTAGATCTATCCATATCAACACTTTCCCTGCTTCTGCAAGCACCATCATCACGTGCAGGTTGCAAATCTGTCAAAGAGAATAAAAGAATATTATTACAATGATACGCCTTAGCTACACTGGGAAAAGGAAAATGATCAACTATTTAAAAAACCTCTTGTAAGACTTGATTCAGAAGGAGGGGACTTCATTAGCTGCTTGTGGCACATGACAGTCTCCTGAAAATCCAAGAAAGTGCAATCCACGAACTGCAATCTCTCACAGTTGGTCATCTTTCTAAACCCAAATGAGCCCGTCCATGTGTTTAAGACACTATGAACTGCAGGCAAGACTAATCTCTGGACTCCTAATTCCATTAGCTTCTGCAGAAGATGACCACGAATAACAATGAAAATGCTGGTCTAAAGGGAGCCAAAAATTGCAAAAACATAAGCAATAAGAGGTTGCTGTATTATGGAAATTGTGCTGTGGATTTAGGAAGTAAAAAAAAAACAGGGGAAAGGAGGGCATGATACCCTCTCTGCATTTTTTCATTCCTAAAAATGGTGAGGCAATGGCAAAAGGAAAGAGCATCAAGTTTCTGTTGGTAGGTCATTAACTTCTTTTCATCTTCACTAGAATAGGCTGATGAGATGTAAGATATAAAACTGCACTAGTGAATGAAACATAACAAATAAAAGAAAGGAGAATGAAGGCAAAAAGTTTCTAAAGAAGGAAGATGTAAAACCAAATAATAACATGGGTATCTTAAATGCAATTAGTACAATGTCTTCAAACATACACAAGAGTTACCTTTTCAAGTACATTCATTAGCATTCGACACATTCCCATTCGACGGTATTGAAATCGAGTACCAATAAGTGGAATTTCAGCCACCTTCTCTCCATAAATTCTGCAACAAAATTCACAATTTTAACATGTCTCAATAAATCAAATGCCATGAAATCAGGAAACATCTCCAGAAATATGCAGCTTAATATTTTCTATAAAAAGAATACAAATCTTACCTTACTGTAGCCACAGTTATTAGTTCATCATGTTTCTCCAAAAGTACTGTGTAGAACCCCCGAAAGTTCAAACGGTTTAGTTTTGATCTAAGAAGGTTGAAATGTCAAGGATCAGACTCAAACTAGGCATGCTTGGTGTAACACATGGAAAAGAAAGTGAGAAATAAACCAAAAGATTCAAAATTTTCACTCAAATTTGGGTAACTTAAGGACCAACTAGCTACTCTTTACAATATTCTATATTTTACAGGAAGAGACTAATTTAAAGTGGTTTACAAAGCCAGATAATTTTTTTGTCTCGCACACTTGTTTCTTTTCAAATTAGATCTACTTTTTAGATCTTCAACACTTTCCAATCTTTTCACACTTCGACTAGAAAAGGGAATGGATAGACATCGCACAAATCTGCCTAAAATGCCTTTTTCTTTTGTCTTCATGACAAAGAAACAGAGCAATATGGTATAGGAGCCCTTGCTCACCAATCTAAGTTTGTAGTGCGGTTAAAGGTATGCAATAGAAAAACCCATAGTGTACGTCAACAAATTAAATCAACCAGTGTTGAAGCAAATTGCTGTAATTCCTCACCCTTTACAGAAAATAATATCTTTAACTATGTCTCTCCCTGTCTGAGGTTCTTCAACAGGTTCAAAACACTCGTGCATCACATCAAGAGCAACATTCAGCTTGCTGTGCATCTCAGTCAGGGCCTCAGCATCAGAAGCATCATGGTTATTACCATCAGCCTGGATGGACTTTAGTAGCGTCCAGGTAAGATTGTCCACACCCACTGCAATTGGTTTTCCTAGTAGCTCCTGGAGGCCCAAGAATATCTGCAGTGGAAATCTAAAATCAGCATGCACAAGATGGTAAAAGAGCACTGATAGATTTCATGGCAAATCCTATATCAAATGTATCAAAAACTGGGAAAGATGGTAAATAGTAGGTTACCATGCCATATGCATAGAAGTGAACACTTTTAGAGCTGAATGTTTGTGTCCACTCATCAATAAACAGTCCTCTCAGCATTCATCCATGCTATCTATAAGACTCCTAATACCCATCATGAAATACCTTTTCTACAAACCTAGACCATATTAATCATATTAATGAAACTTTGATAAAAGCTATATGGGAGCAACTAAAGTTGCACTACATATCTTATGCTGGAAACCAGGACCTTCTATTCTCTGGAGGTTCCTGACACAGAGTGCATTACATAATTTATGGCATATGATTTATTCCAATAAAGCTAATAGGCTGTTACCATAGTCCTGAACCAAGTGAATCATTACGAGCTGAAAGAAAAAGGTAGAAAGAGAAAATTATATTGAATCAAGTTCCATGTCATGAACCAAGGTAGAAATTTACAAAAGAATGATTGCATTTGCTACAATGACTGTCAAAGTACTAAATTGATACAGAGGCACACATGAAAACACAATAAAATACAGGACAAGGGAAGTTCAGAACTATCAATTAAGTGACATCTTGATTGCAAAGATGGCTAGAATCCAGAAGAAACCAAAGTATCTTCTTTCAACTATAACTTAATCTTTTATTTGATTCAGATCTCTCAAAGGTTAGATGTTGAAGCATCTTATTTGGTTCCAGTAGTATCAGTCTCATAAACTTGCAAATCATCAACAGAAAAAACCTGTGCTTCTGTTCATAATAAATGGAGCTTAAATATATAGATTACTCCTGATCCATATACTTGATTTTGATAGAACAAAAGAAACCAAGGGAATAACTAGAGTGCAGATTCAGAAAAATAGTGATAAGGTACTCAAAAGCTATTAGCACCACTGTATCCAGGAAAATTTGAACAAAAGACCAACTAGAAAATTCCTGTAAGTCAAGAACAATTCCCTTATTTATTCTCTATATTACGAAAAACAAACCAGATATACATAGTAACATTACTTAACTGATAACAATCATTATATATGAAAAAACCCACAGTACATATCGAATGTGCAATAAGGGGGATTGAGAGTTTTAAAGTTCAGAAAGGGTTAGCCGTACCTCTTTACACTTTTTGCTGCAAAACCAATTTTCTTTGCGATAGTTATCCCGATTATCTGAACCTTCATTCCCAGTGCATGCCATGTGATCTACATCAAAGAAAGCATATCAGAGACATTTCAAATGTATAATCACATAGAGCAAGAAACAATCATATTTGACCTACATTTATGCTCACACTGTGCACAAATAAGCACATATTCATCCATGAACGATTTACTATCTTTTTTCAATTTGTTCTCTCCACAAACTTTACAACAGCATGAGGGGCAGAACCAGTCTCCATCTGGAATGTCCTGTGGGATCCCAAAGAAGTACAACATATAAAAGAAGGAATCAGAAAATAACTTCTTTTTTTCTTGATGGGCTTGTAAGGTGGAAAGTTGCAATGACGGGAAGTACATATCTCTAAACAAAAGACTTACCTCCATGCCAAGACAGCTTTTATGAAATGATGAAGGACACTGATCGCATAATATTAGTTCACCACCATAATGGCAGACAGAGCATAAATAATCATTCTCACCTTGAAGCCAACTGCCCTTCACTGTTTTAGGATGTTTTATGGTGAAATTACTCATCATCTGCTTTTGACAATCCAAAAGAGACCTTCCATCTTCCAGAAAGATATTGGCAGCTGGCCTGTGTTTTTTGCTGCCAGCATGAGCTTCAAAACCACTGAGAGTATAAACCTTCCTACAGCAAGTACACTTAATCCCATCAAGAGTTACACGCCCTTCAGCAATTGGAAGTCCACCCTTTCGCATGCTATAGTGTACTTTTGCTCTTGGCAATAGAATATTGTTGTTTATCAACCATGATAGCACAGTTCGTGGGCAACGATGTGAGGCATTAGGGACTACAATCTGTTGCACTCTTTTACCCGATCTCAACATATGAGTCGATTGAGGAAACTTTTTATGATTTAGGGGCCCAATGAGCATTTTAGATGTCTGTCTACTTCTTCTTCTTCTTCTTCCCCTTTCCAGTTCTTGAATCCTGCCATTTTGCAAATGGGAACTGGTTTCGGATTCAAATAAGTTAGATCCCTTCCTTTTCTTTCCAACCTTGACAATTCTCTCAGCTCTACTTTTGTGTAGTTCTGTAGATTTTCTTAATGGTAATGCAAAAGAACACTCTAGACACAAATCCTTTGACATTTGAATATCTATTTTACTAGGTGGAGAAGATTGTCTTCGAATAGCTAAATCTTCCTTAGGCATGCTGCAAGAAGCCATATCCTCAGAAGCTTTTTGGTCAATTGCGTCTTTGCAGGCAATTCGTAGAGAATTATAGCACTTTCCTCTTGGAGAAACATAGCGCAATTCATGCCTCCCATTAAGTTTTGCATACCAGAATTTCCATCCCACCGCAGAGAGATGCTTTCTTGCTCGTGATGTCATGTGTCTAATGGCACCTTTTTCATTTTTGCTTCTTAATCTCTTCTCATATCCAAAATTGTACCAGAAAACAATAGCTTCAGGGCAATATTCAGGCTGCTCAACATGAATATCAGCATCTGAAGGAATCCTAGCTCGATAACAACAGTGATTGTGATTGTCTGGAAGGGGTGCAGAAAGAGTAGTCAATGGCTCACCTGGAGCACTCTGCGGAGTTTTCTCCTTATCTAGGAAGGTTGGACAAAGAAACTCCTCATCATATTCTGTCAAAGCAAGGCATACCTGACGAAGAGAAAAGTAATGCTTCCCATCAGGTGAGGTATAGCGTAGTCTGATACTACTTTTATCCCTCATGAAACTAATTTTCCACTTCTGATATAAAAGATGCTTCCTTACATCTATCTTTAAGGACTCCCTGCGTATTCCTTTACTTCGTTGTGTGTATTTGACAACTGCCTCAGGGCAAAACTCTGGACCAGGGACTAAGTCAGGGCCAGCAGGCAACCAAGGAGTTTTACTGCAAACAGGACTTGAGTACCTCCTTGTCAAGTTATTGCAATCAGAACCAGATATCCCTTCATCATTGGTCATGGAATTTACGACAGAACCTCCATCCAGATTTAAAGGTAAGAGATCAAAAGACTGAGGCTGCACATACATTGTTTCAAACTGCTGTTCTGAATTTGATATATCACTGGGCAAAAGAGACTTAACTGGCTCTGCATTAAGTTCCCGTTGAATAGATTGACCAGTTAAGCCATTTGCTTTCAAAACCATATTACTTTCTGGTGCATTTTTGGATGGTACTAAGACACAAGTCTCTAGGGACTCTGTTTCAGTATACATCTTAGGATCCGTAACAGGTTTAACAATCTTCAGCTGCTGCATACTTCCAGGAAGGCCTATTACCCGGGAAAGATTATTAAGCACAATTAGAAGGTTATCATTGAGCGTATCCAATAACAGCTCCTCCCATAAAACTTTTAAAGAGGAAGTCCAATCTCCAAGCTCCTGGAAACCCTTTCTATCTCTCAAATCAAACCAAAGTTGCTTCACAGAAACTGACATATAATTTCTTCTCTCATATTTCTCGATCAACTCCAGAAACAACCACATCCCACGAGGCTTCCACATATATTCAATCTCATTCCAATCCTGAGTAATCCTTAATGCACTAACATGAATAATCAGTTCATCACCAAGGTCTGGAAAAAGAATCTTCCTCTCCTCTGACCCTTCTTCATGGTCAAAAATCACACCTTCCCACCATCCATCCTTATAATTCGCATCCACACACATCCCATATGCAAAGTTATATTTGCTAAACTCAAGCTGGGGTGGAAATGGCCTAATTCGGCCTCTGTAATTGCATCCGTTTTCACCATTAACGTTAATATCATTCCAAAGAAGGAAAACAGATAAGCTTTCCTCAAGATGCTTAGACCCATCATCAGCTAATAGATTATCGTACTGGACAAAATATTTCACATTCCAGTTTTGTTTGCTACATGCAGTGATGGTTCCTGCATGCCATGACCCATGAAATCCTTCTTCCACACTCCTTACCTTCAAAAATTGACAACACACAAAACTGAGAACAATCAAATCATATTTACACGGAATGATTCCAAAAGATGACATAATAAATCAAGATACCGCAAAAGAAACGAGTAACCAAAAAAAAAAGACTCTTAAATAGAAAAAGCAAATTTGCATGGTGATTGGTCTTTGCATGAATGCCAAACAAAACAAACAGATAGGACGGCGAAAGACGGAATGTAGCTCAGATAAAATAGGAACAGCAACAAATTAAAACCAAAATTCAAAAACCCATCAATAACACGTATATCGAAAGATAAAAGTCCAAAGTAACGTCAATACCTCAACTTTATCGCCAACGGAGAGGGATCTTCTGATGGATTTGCGCCTTCTTTTCTTGGAAGAGCCTTGTCCCTCTAGGCTTAGCGCCATTGAAGAGATACCCAATAACAATGCGTTTGAAAGATTTCACGTTTGATTGGTTTTAGAGAGGGTTTAAGCAAAATCAGTACGTTGGAGTCAAAAGACGGAGAAAAGAAGTGAAGAACTGTTGCTGTCAGTGACTCACTTGACTATGAATCCGAGCACGCATTAAACTAAACTTATCCCCCAAGTATATTTTCCTTTTTACCGGGGGAAATTACCCAACCTGAACTGAAAAGGAAACATTCCTTCTCTCTCTCCTAAGATTTCGTTTTCAACGTAGGATAGGTTCTGATCCTGCGTGCCATAGTGCACGCTAGAGAGCTGCGCTTTCCGTCTCTCCATCAATGTCACACATTTGCCCTAGCGTTCACAAATTTGTTTAATGTAACGAAATTAAAAATTACGCGCATGTTTATTTCTTTTTTTTGTTACGGCTTTTATAAAAAAAGAAAATATATCATTAAAATATGTTTAGTTGAGTATGGTGGTCATTTCTTGTTTTTAAAAATAAAAAAAAAAAAGACCACAACAAATTTACAAAATGTAAAAAAAAAAACGATTTTACATGTTTTTAAAACAAAAACTTTTTAAAACAAAAAACAAAAGTTTTTGTTTTCTACTTCCTCTTTGACAAGGAAGTATTAAGAAGACCTGTACAATAAGCAAAAACTACGAAGGACAAGAAAAGTACATCTAAAACTTCCCAAAAGAGCAAGCCTCACAAAACAAGATGGGTGGAGAATGAGGTGGACTTTCGGCATCGCTTTTATTAAATTATTAATGTCTCATATAATAAATGTTTATAAAGATTAATACTAATATGATGGATGTCGTGGTTAAGAGGTGGTTTTCTCAATAATCACTTATAAGCGTCGCCTTTTTTGGCCCTATTTTTGTTTATTAAATTGCTTCTGTCGATAACCATCAAATAAGGGGAAAATACAAAAGTGAGAATGTGAGCAGAAAGAATATAAACATTGAAGAGAATCAAGAAAATTGAAGAGTTTGATTTTTGTACCAACATCAAACAACTCTATGGATAAAGGTACAATGCTAATGTGAGAATTATATATGTTTAAAATCTTGCATAATCATATAAGGAAACTCAATATCTAGTATCAGAGCATATTCTAGGTTACGAACTGTATGATTCTTCATTTAACGTCACATTTTTTTTTCAATAATGAAACTCTTCATTTTTTTTCTTCTTGTTTATAAAACCGCACAAGATGAGCATGTTCATGTTCATGCTTTTGATAGCATTATTGTAGATAATTAATAATAATTATGTATAGCATTTTGCATGCACCTATATGAAACCAATAGGAAGGGACTGTCTTGTCGATAATGACAGACACTATCGGTGCTGTATGTGCATCGTTTGGTTCCCTTCTCACCATCGATGGTGATGTGCCAGCGTCGGTGGAGATGGGTTTGTGAAAGTAAACAAAGGACGTGAACAATGAAATTAAAAGAAAGAAATATATGAATGCATGAACAGTTAATGTACGTGAGTTATGGAATTAATTGTAATTATTAACAATAAAATTATATTCCTGGAATGATGTATGAAACTGTGACATGCATATTAACATGAATAGTAAAAATAAGGTGAAGTATATGCATGTTAACTTGTTTCTGGGTTATGGATCAAGCGTCACTGTTTATCAAGATTAATAATAATTATGCACTGTGTTTTGTATACATGTACGTTAATAATAATGATTGGCATTATGTTTATGATGTTATAATTTAATATTTAATATTTTACGCATTTATCAAATTTGGACCAATATTATTTTAGATTTTTTAATCACCTAAGTGATCAAATCTTTAAGATAATTTAGTTCTAAATTGACTAGAATTTTTTCAATCACTCACTCTTAAAATTGATGCTATAAATGATGCTTATCAATGAGTAGATTGAAATTCATTATTATAAGATATTTATGAATTTCCTAAAGGTTAACTGATTTTTCTTATAATTAATGAATATGATGGTTTGGTAATGTAAATGCACTATTAGTTTTACTTATTTATCCAAAGATAATAAATATTTCTAAGTAGTGTATGCATCATTACCTAATACCGTTAAATATTATTGGCATCATTATGATTATTTTGTGCATTGATGTATCACCCAAAGGAGAACATTAATGTATATTAATTGTTAACATAATATCTTTCATCTTAATCTATATAATATGTTAGTTTATGACTCAAAGCATTAATTTTAGGCATGTATTTATTGCAGTTTATGTCCCTATGTCTTTACATTCACAAGGATTGTCTATACCAATATGTAATGGGTTGAATTGTTCTGATTGGAGTGCACAAGTCCAATTTCACTTTGGTGCATTGGATTTTGATTTGACACTTCAAGTTGAGAAGCCTGCTACTCTTACTAATACTAGCAATAATGAAGAAAAGGCTCATTATAAAGCTTAGGAAAATCAAACAGATTGAGCTTGATGTTTATGCGAATGAGCATAGCAAACAACATCAAGTCAGCTCTTCCCAAAACTGAAAATGCTAAAGAATTTATGAGTTTTGTGGAAGAGCACTCCTAAACAGTTGATAAGTCTCTTGCTGGGACATTAATAGGTACTTTGATCACCATAAAATTTGATAGTTCTCGTACTATGCATGAATATGTCATTCTTGTAGCAAGACTTAAGTCTCTGGGAATGGAAGTGGATGAGATTTTCCTTGTACAATTCATTTTGAAACCTTTACCATCTAAGTATGGTTGGTTCCAAATGAGGTATAACACCATGAAAGATAAATGGAATGTGCATGAATTGCACAGTATGTTGGCTCAAGAGGAAACAAGACTTAAGAATTAAGGAAATTATTCCATCCATTTTGTGAAATATCAAGGAGCTAGTAAGAAAGTACATAAGAAACATGGAAAGGGAAAAGGACCACTAAAGACCAATGAGTCCTCCGTTAAGATCCAGAAGAAGGCAAACAATATCAAATGTCATTTTTGTGGAAAATCTAGACACTTCTAAAAGGACTATCCACGACGTAAGGCTTAGTTTGAAAAGAAAGGTAAGGTTAAGGCTTATGTACGATTTGAATCAAATTTAACTGAAGTTCCAGATAATACTTGGTATATTGACTCTGGATGTACAGCTCATATTTCTAATACTATGCAGGGATTCCTTAAGATTTAAACCGTAAACACAAATGAGAAGTTTGTCTTCATGAGGAATAAAGTAAAGGTTTCAAAGGAAGCAGTTAGGACTTATTGTTTAATCCTGAATACTGGACATCATCTAGATTTAATTGAAACTCTTTATATACTTAGTATTTCTAGGAATTTGATTTCTTTATTTAAACTTAATGTTACTGGATACTCTTTTAAGTTTGTTAATAGATGTTTCAGTTTGTTTAAGCATACTAGTATGATTAGATCTACTATACTCTGTGTTGGTTTATATAAATTGAATCTTGTTAATTTATGCTGAAACACTTTTGACCTTACACCATAAAGTTGGAATTAAACGTAGTTTAGTGAATGACTGTTCTGCTTACTTATGGCATAAGCCTTTAAGTCATATTTCTAAGGAAAGACTAGAAAGATTAGTAAATAATTGAATTCTTCCAGATTTAGAATTTACTGATCTCAATATTTATGTGAATTGTATTAAGGAAAAGCAAACAAAATACTCAAAGAAAGGTGCCATGAGAAGCACTCAACTTTTTAAAATTGTACACACCGATATATGTGGACCTTTTGATGTTAATTTTTTCGGTAAAGAAAAATACTCTATCACCTTTATTGATAATATTCACGTTACGGATATGTCTATTTACTGTATGAGAAATCTCAAGTAGTGAATGCCTTAGAAATTTATATAAATGAAGTTGAAAAGCCACTAGACAGAAAAGTGAAAATCATTAGGTCTGATAGAGGTGGTGAGTGTTATGAAACGTATGATGAAACTAGACAACACCCTGGTCCATTTGCTAAATTCCTAGAAAAGCATGGCATATGTGCTCAATACATAATATTGAGTACACTACAACAAAATGGTGTATCAAAAAGGCATAATCGAACTTTAATGGACATGGTTAGAAGTATGTTAAGTAATGCATCTTTACCCTTATCATTATAGATGCATGCCTTAAAAACTATTATGCATTTATTAAATAGGGCTCCTAATAAGGCAGTTCCAAAGACACCTTTTGAACAGTGAACTGGTAGGAAACTTAGTTTGAGACACCTGCATGTCTGGGGTTGTCAGGCAGAAATAAGAATTTATAATCCACAAGAAAAGAAACTTCAAGAACAATCAGTGGATATTTCATTGGTTATCCAGAAAAATCTAAAAGGTATAGGTTTTATTGTCCTAACTATAGTACAAGGGAAACTGGGAATGCTAGGTTTATTGATAATGGTGAAATTAGTAGGAGCGACGTTTCACGAAATATGAAAATTAAGGAAATTAGAATACAAGTCCCTTTGACTTATGTTCCTACTACTCAAATTGTTGTTCCTCAAATTGTTATACTATATAACAATCATAAAGAGCAACAAATACATGCTCCTAACATTTAACATGAACCTATAATGGAGGAACCACAGGAAATAACATTAAGAAGATCCCAAAGAGAAAGGAGATATGCTATTCCGAATGATTATGTGGTCTATCTATAAGAGTTGGAAGATGATTTAGGAATTAAAGATGATCCAATTTCATTTTTACAAGCCATTAACAGTGTTAATGTTGATAAATGGTTAGATGCAATGAAAGATAAGCTTAAATTTATGGAACAAAGGTTGGGACTTTGTGAAATTGCATGAAGGATGCAAAAGAGTTGGGTGTAAATGAGTTTTTAAGACAAAGCGTGACTCTCGTGGCAACTTTGAATGTTACAAGGCTAGAATTGGTGCTAAGGGTTTTACTCGAAAATATGGCATTGATTATAAGAAAACGTTCTCACAAGTTTCTAAGAAAGATTCTCTCAGAATTATCATGGCACTGGTGGCTTATTATGATTTAGAGCTACATCAGATGGATGTGAAATTATTTTTCTAAATAGAAATTTAGAGGAAAATGTATATATTGATCAACTAATGGGGTTTTCAGTTGAAGGGAAAGAACATATGATGCGTAGATTCAAAAAGTCAATATACGGACTCAAGCAAGCATCTTGCCAATGGTATCTTAAGTTTAATGATATTGTTGTTTCTTTTTGGTTTTAAAGAAAACACTGTTGATCGGTTTATATATTTGAAGGTTAGTAGGAGTAAGTTTATCTTTTTGATTCTATATGTTGATAACATCTTGCTTGTAACTAATAATCTTGGTCTATTAAGTGAGACTAGGAAGTTTCTCTCTAACAACTTTGAAATGAAAGATATAGGAGAGGCAAACCATATGATCAGAATAGAAATAATCCAGGATAAATCCTAAGGACTATTAGGTTTGTCTCAGAAAGTATATATTAATAAAGTTTTAGAGAGATTCAGAATGGATAAATGGTCAACATCTCCAGTTCCAAATCAGAAAGGAGACAAATTTAGTCTCATGCAATGTCCAAAGAAATATATGGAATGGAAACATATGAAAGAAATTCCTTATGCATCTGTTACTAGGAGTTTGATGTATGCTCAAACGTGTATAAGGCCAGATATTAACTTTACAGTTGGTATGCTTAGTAGATACCAAACTAACCCAGGATTGGATCATTGGAAAGCTGCAAAGAAAGTCTTAAGATATTTGCAAGGGACAAAACATCACATGCTTACTTATAGGAGGTCTGATCATCTTAAAGTGATTGGATATTCAAATTCAAATTTTGCAGGTTGTGTGGATACTAGAAAATCTACATTTGGCTATATATATCTTTTAACAAGAGGAGAAAAATCATGGAAGAGTGTGAAGCAGTCAATAATTGCTACATCCACTATAGAAGCTAAATTTGTGGCGTGCTTTAAGGCCATGGTTTAGGCTAAGTGGTTGCGAAACTTTATTTTAGGACTTGGAATAGTCGATAGTATTACCACACCACTGAAAATTTATTGTGATAATTTCGTAACATTTTTCTTTTCTAAAAATGACAAATATTCCAAAGGTGCTAAACATATGGAATTTAAATACTTTATCATTAAAGAAGAGATTCAGAAACGTAGAGTGTCAATTGAGTACATTAGCACTAAACTTATGATTGCTGACCTTTTGACTAAGGGATTACCACCCAAAATATTTATGGGGTATATTGATAGTATGGGCATTATTATTGAGTATACATTAATGCATATTACGATGACGTTTATGTTTTAATGTAATTGACATTTTGAGTCATTATTGAATTTGTTTCTGATTTACTTGTTTTTCCTAATATGTATACTGAATTGAATGGAATGATGATAACATTTTTTGTCTTAAATAGACATTATTTTTTGGATCCATTATGTGTTTCCTATTTATGGATCATTTCATAGGGAAGACTAACTTTGTAGTAAATAGAAGAGAATATGTTGTTTAAATCACATACAACTGCCATAACTCACGTTAGTTCTAATCCTTGATTATGATGAATGATGTATTCAATACTCATTAAATTTCAATGACTTATAAAGATGGCAGTGTTATATGTGCCAAGTGAGAGACTGTTAGATTATTAATGTCTCATGTAGTAAATGTTTATAAAGCTTAATATCGATATGACAGGTGTGGTAGTTAAGAGGTGGTTTGCTCAATAACCACTTATAAGGGTCCCCTATAGCCTATTAAGTTGCTTTTGTCCACAGCCATCAAATAAGTGGAAAATACATAAGTGAGAACATGAGGAGAAAGAAGAGAAACACAGAAGAGAAACAAGAGGATTGAAGAGTTTGATTTTTATACCGACATCAAATGATTCTATAGATCAAGGTACGATGACTTTATATGTGAGAATCATATATGTTTAAGATCTTAGATAATCGTATAAGGAAATTTAATAACCTTTGCTTCCATCGCCATTGCTCTATTGCTACAGTTGCAGTTGTTCTTCTTTCCCCTATTTTAATTACATTTGGAAATATTTCTTCTATTTTTCTTTCTTCACTCTCACCAACACTAACACTACATTATATTCTCTACTACTACCACTACTATTACTATAATATCACAAATACACAATACAACACAAGCTTGTTGAGGCTAATGAACCTTCTTCTTCTTTTTGTTGCTGTTTTGCCTTTTTAGGTTAAAAGAAGCAACAATGGAGGATGAGATGAGAGAGAAGGATAAGGCTTGTTAGTGGTGGGGGGCATTTGCTCTCTTCTCTCTCTCTCTCTCTCTCTCTTTCATTTATTGCTTCAATTTATTTTGCCTTTTTCACTTTTTTCAAAAAACAAAAATGTCTTAACCTCTTTCTCTGTCTCTCTTTCTACTGTATTACTAATACTCAAGTCTTTATCCTCTAAGATCCGACTAGATTTTCAAATGGGTCTAACTTGGATTGTTAGAAAATTCTCACCCAACTTAACAATTATTACTTTTTTAAAATTTATTATGTTATCATAGACATATATGTGTAATATATAAATATTCCACTCGGCTTTGGTGGGAAATAAGTTGGTAAAAGGCTACCCAACGTTGAAGAGAAGTAAAGGTGAGATCCAAAATAATAAAATTTAAAAAGTAAAGTTTAGTTTTTTTTAATCACAATACAACTTTTAAATTTTCATAAAAATATAGTAATTTGATAAAGTGGATTCTTCTTTTAAAAGCAAAATCTAAATTTGATTGTAAATAGATGGATTCTTCATTGACAAAATACCTTTAGAAACCTCATCTTTTGTAAAAATTTAAATGTTAATAAACTCTCAAAAAATTGTAAAATATAACAAACTTTTCAATTTCAATTAATGAATCTCATCATTTCTCAACTCAATACTTTGAAGTTATGCAAATCTTTCTAAAGAAAACTAAAATAAATGTTATGAATCGTGTTAATATTCTTGTCAGTAAATACTTTAATTTATCATTGAGTCAAATAAATTAGGTTGAAATGAATTGAGTAATTGTCGTATAAATAAAAATAGTATGATAATAAGATGATATTTTTAATTAAAAATAAAAATTCATACTAACATTTTTAATTAAAGATAATAATGGAAGTTTATTTTAAACAATCTTAAATTATAAATATTTAAATCACAAGAAAATTTTGTTTCTTTTTGCGGTAAATAAAAAAAGTTGTTGGCAAAGTTAAGAATATTTTGAACATACAGTAATTTATCATAAAAGGAGAAATGATATCAACTGATACGAAACGGAAATAAAAAAGATCCTGCCACAACTCGATTAGGAATTACTAGCCCACCCTAAACTTGTCAAGTCCGACCTTATAACCCAGAGCCTTTACATCCTGCTGGACTTGTGCTTGGAAATCGCTGTAGGTGAAAGGCTTGTACTTGGAGCTTTGAATCACTCCCCCTTCTGCTGGGAATACAAAGTAGCATATAGAGAGTCGTTCGTCCCATCTGTTCAATTTGACTCTGTGCTTCACACTCTTGTATTCGTCATTGCTTATTGCCTAATGCATTTCAAGCTCAAAGAATGGAAGATATTGTTTATCAGAAATTTATATATAAAAAGAAAATTGACAGGTACATTATGTAATAGATGAGGAGAGACCTGCATCATGTCTCCAAGGTTCAGAATCAGTGTGTGGGGAATTGGTTTTACTTTGAGCCATTTATCGTCTTTGAGAAGTTCAAGTCCGCCAACTTGGTCTTGGAACAATATGGAAATCACCGAGCTGTCTGTGTGCACATCCATACCCCATGACTCCCTAGCCATGGAACACTGAGGATACCTGTAAACTCGTACGAACCCCGTGGATTCGGATAGATAAGACTTGGAGTGTTGTGGATTCAGATTGAGGTTTTTAGCCATCACTTCAAACACTGTTGAGGCAAGCTTAGCTAGATGCCCACCATATTCTTCAATTAAAACTCTGGTACGGAAACAGAATATGATATACGTCACGATTCACCGGTGCCGAGAGTATGACACATTAATTACTATACATAGGGCTGGAGATATATATCTTGAGTTAATTTTCATTTCTTCAAATAAATCATAGGCTCTGTTCTTAATTAGTACTATGAAATTGTAGGGCGGCGTGACTTTCAGCTAGTCAAAGGAAAGAAAGCCGTGTAACTTTATGTCCCATCAAAAGAAGGGAAGACAGGAAACAAAATTTCTATTTTCTGCGTCGACTAATCATACCACAAATGATTTAAAAACCAGGTTCAGAAAGAGCCGTCCAAGCAGCACACAAGTGTTTTTTGGAAAACATGTAATTATAAGGTTTTGGTAATAACTTCAAAATTCGATATTTTTATGTGCTAAACTTAGTTCTAATCTGTTGCCTCAAAGTCGCATATATAGAAAAACATGCAATTTTTATGTGGAGACAACTGCCAGTATGCATGATTTTCATTAGGTTGGAGATCACATGATGATATATAGATGATTCTCAAATTGTACTATTTGTTAAAAGACTTCCAATCCAGATAGAAAAAGGTTCACAATTGAACTTCATCTCTAAGTACCCTAGAAGCCAAAATGGTAAGGGTTGAACAAACATATATATCAGGAAGAACTTTTTCTGAAGTAAAAGATACCTAATTCAGATCATAATGAGACTTGACTATTTCTTAAGAGGAGATCACTACTGGAACCGTACGTGTTTGATGGTTTTCTTGAAAAGAAAAAGGGATTTGTTGACGTTGATTTCACATGGGATGAGAAATAAATCCTTTCTTTCCCATAAATTCTTGGCAAGGTGGAGACAAAGTCTTTTTCTCAATTAAAATTTTTATTATCTGTTGGTAGAGGCAGAGAGTGGATGCAAGGACGGAATTAAATGGCTTGTGTTTTTCATTAAAACTTGTGGGTGCATGGGGAAATTAAATGCAAGGGCCCGTGAATTGACCAAACAATTAAGTTAAATACTAGTATATATGTTCTTGTTGAAGCATTAGATCCACAGTTTAGTAAATAGAATAGTTGCGAATACAAATATCGTGATGGGGACCAGTGAGACCTTTCCAGACCATATGCAATCAAGTACGTCTCTTCTGCGTCAATCGTAGGCCACTCGAAAACATATTACAATCTCAAAAGATCCACAGCAATCATCAAAAAAGGGAACAGAAGATAAATGCATAATAATAATAATAATAAAGTGAAGGGTTACCTGAAAGAATGAAGCTTTGCATTATCAGCAGCTCCAAACTCGGCCAGTAGACCAAGAGGAATGTTAAGACCTTCGACCCAGTTCATGTTTCGAGGGACTCCCGTTAGGGCCGTACCGGACGGGGTTAAGGCAGGTGTGCCCCAGAAGTAGGACAGTGGAGTAGTGAACAGCGATTGTTTGCGTTCAAAAGATAGAGAGAAAAGGTCTCTGGAATGATCTTGAAGCTGAGTAAGAATATTTAATGGAACTCCATGGTTAACCAAACGAAACATTCCCCAATCTTTGCAAGCTCCTCCAATCTTTTCTGGGTTTGGATTCTCAAGATCTATAACAGGTATAACAACGTCATCGTCTTCTTCTATTTCTTTATCAAGAACAATGCTTTCTTCGGATGTGTTTTTGTGGCGAAAGACTGGAGGTAAGGAGTCGAGTTTCATTTCAACAGGGCTTCGTAACTGTTAGTAATATATTATAGCAGCCACCTTCTTATACACGTTAATAAGAGAAGTTGTAAGGCACTCGGACGGAATTTATTTTTATGGAACGAAGCTGTCCTACTCCTATCGTACCAGAGCCAGACCAGACCAGACAGCTCCGTAAAAATATAAAAGAACCATCTCTTTCTAAACTGAATAATAATACTATTTACTAATTGATGTAACAATTAATTAGTTGCATTAGTTGTTGGCGGGGTAGAAGTAGAATTCTAACTCTGTGTTAATTTTATTTATATATTTATAACAATTTTAAATAAATAAAACGGAAAGTAACTGTTAATCAAATCGTTCAGTTACTGTTCTTCTTCTTCTTCTTCTGTATAAAATAAACAATTGGAAATGGGTGGGTTTGAATTGATAGAAGATTCAGTGTCCATTAACCAATAAATTGGGGACAAGACAAAAAATACCATTAACCTAAAACAAAACCTTTAAAGATAGCATAGGCAGGGGAGGGGCCTTCTGCTGATCAGGAGACACGTGCCCTCGAGGGTACATTCTACTGTCTGGGAGGTGGTGACAGGTGACCCACTGTCTCGTCGCAGTTATTCTTGAGGCAGGGGCCTGGGGTTTAATTATCAACTTTAATTGTTCCTTCCTTTTCTAACCTTTTACATTGTACGTGGAGCAGACATGGATCTTGGGCTATAACATTATCCCCACAAGTTCAGAAATAATCTTAGCATGAATGTTTAGCAATCTTATTGCGTTGGATTAAATTTTTATTTCTAGTATTCAAGACAAATCTATATGCAACCTTTGAGGATTCAAGTCGATTGTTCATTGTTCTTTCCATCACTCACTTACAGATGGAAGAGGCCACAACATTGCAAATTGAATGTGGGATTTATTAGCATTCTTCCTTTTCATTTCAACTCAAAATTTGGAAATAATAGATAACGATCCATATTTTTTTTATATTACTCGTTTTATTGCTAACTTCTTTTCTATTATGAAAATTTCCATTTTGCTCATATCCATAATTAATACGAAACTATTTGGATCACTTTGTGAATTATCATTCATTAGACTCAAATTTATGAATTTGTATTTATTAGATTTTCCAATTTAATTCTAATACTAATAAAGGGTTCCAAAAGGGAGGTGAGAAGAAGTTAGATTAATTCTAAATGAACTCTTACATAACTAATAACATCATACACTATAAGAAATCAGTTCTTTACCGACGGACAATACCGTCGGTAAACAACCGATTTCTGTTGGTAAAATAAATTACCCACGGAAATCAAAGACGAACGAAATTGTCGTTGAAATGACCGTAGTTAAAGTTACCGATGGACGTTTTATGTGCTGTTCTGTCGATAATTTACCACCGGCTCAAAATATATTACCAACGGGCGATATTCCGTTGGTAATTTATACCGACGGAAAAAAGTAAAGGGCATAACCGTTGGTAACATGTAGCAAAGGATGCCTTTCCGTCGGTAAACCGAAGGTAATAGACAAGAAAAGTCATCATATTTACCGACGGAATATAAATACCATTTCAAATACACGTATAATTTACTGGTGGATTAAATTCCGTCGGTTCAATGATTTTATAAAATTGCACAAATGGGCATATTTACCGACGGTATACATAATACCGTCAGTAAATGAATCTACCTTATCGACGGTGATAGTATTTCTGTCGTTAAAATAGATTGAATTTTTGACGGTATTTTATATTCCGTCGGTAATAGGAGGTAAGAAATTTTTTTAAAAAATTTCGGTTTCATGATCTTGTGATAAATGCATAATGTTAAGAGTTATCAATTATTTGTGCATAATAAATATATATA
>JANPWT010000245.1:19100921-19126082 GCA_024678245.1 Erythroxylum densum | reverse complement strand
CCTGCTAATCTATAAACTTGTATAAACCAATCAACTATAAATAATGTTAGAAATGTAAAATGCTCAGACCATCCACGCTCACTAGGACTATAGGATTATTGTTGTCATTTGGTTTTAATTTATGTACTATTTAATGTTTTATTTATCAGTTAAGAAATCTTTTTCCTTTATATGATCATTTAATTTTTTGTTTAAAAAAATCAATATTTAAACAAATCAAAAAATTATGAGTGGATAATTTATAGTTGTTGACATTGAAATCAAATTTGACGTCAAGATTTTTAAAACAAATTGCCATTCAACAAGTCATTTATAGAGAGTTAAAGGTGACCTCAGCAAGTGTACAGGAGCTTTGAGCTCTGGATTAAGCAATCCGGGTTGCATTTCAAGAAGGAAAATCGTTATCGATAGAACACTTCTGTTGCTAAGTTATGTCACATTTATCGACGGTTAGAAGTAAACCGTCAGTATTTGTTTAATGTTAATTTACTGACGGTTATTGGGAACCATCAGTAAACGTTAACGTTCTTCATTGACAGAAAAGGATATCCGTCAGAAAGGACGTGAATAATCTACCGACAGTTATTGGCAGGTTGTTGGTATATGTTTACGTATTTCACTGATAGTTATCGTAAACCATCAGTAAATTATGATGACGGATTCGTTAGTTCCGTCGATAAATATACAGATAGAAACTACATTCCATCGAAATAATTTACCGACAGTGATGTTAACGACAGAAGTGTCAGTCGGTCAAATCTGTTGGTAAATTATATTACCGACAGAATATTAACGTTTTCCATCGGTAATTTCCGTCGGTGATCACCCATTTTATTGTAGTGAAATGTGTTGGTGTTGTACTTAGTGCTATCCTTCGGCTGCTATCCAATGTCCCAGCCATTACTTCCACCTTTCATGTTTAAAAGTTATGTTTTAAAAAAAAGGTTGCTAGTTTTCAATTAGATAAAAATGGATAGAAGTAACGTCATGCATGTGTTGTTACAGCCATCCCACATTTTTATCCTCCTTTTTGCTCCTTTGCTGTCAAAATCACCATCTATTAATCATATCATCCAAAAGCTAGGTTAAATGGAATGGAAAGCTGTCAATGGATTGGTTAAAAGCTATGCAACATTTTAATTGTTACAACCCTCTCTTGGTAACATGATGACGTGTATCAAATTTTCCATCCATCTTACAGCCATCATACCTTTTTCTTTATAATCAAAAATATGTTTTAAAGTGATAACTAGCTCATTCTTAAAATTCATGTCACAAAATTGGAAGCATGAGGTGCCCTCCTATCTTGTAATTCATGTAACATTTTAAACAAAATGTTACACATGCATGTAATTCATTTAATTGTTTATGTCTCACGTGTATGCAATTCATGTTACAGCTGTGAGACAATGCTCATGAATGTAACATTTTAATTGCTTAGCCATGATCCATAATACCTCACTTTCCATTTTCATACTATGTCTTATCTCCTCTTTATGTAATCTTCTTCTTCTTCTTACTCCATGAAGACAATAGAGTATGAATATTGAAAAGATGACTCAATAAGTATGCTTTCAGCTCACTTTAATTCCTTCACTTCTGAAATGTACGTAAAATCAAGTACGAACTAAAGTGAGTATCTTAAGCATTTATAAGCCATTAATCACTAAATGTAATAAATCAAATGAATCGTCATTTAAGCATATATCAAGTTCCTCCACATATAGTTTTTGACCATCCTCGGGTAAATCGTCAAAATTAAAATCATAAACCAAAACTCTTACTCATTTTTCATATTTTCTAAGAATAGATAATCATAAGTACAGATGAATGACTTTAAAAACCTATAGCAATAACTCAACATTCAAAGCTTCTACTCATGATCAATTAGCTTTCATCACCCTTAGAAATTGAGTAATCTAGAGGTAGACTTAGATAAATTGTGTTTAAATAAGATATTTCTATAGGTACACTCAAACATCATTCATGATCACAACAATCTACAACTTTCCATATCATTTCATTTCTCCGTTACTAAAAGTCACATGCATAATCATGAATCAAAGGACTTTTCTAGAGTTGTAATATGAGAAAGGATAAGGTGAGATGTATTTTATAATGTAGCATAAAAGCCATTAAGCTAGCAAAACGATGTATTTTAGGTAATGTAGCATAAAATTTATTAATCTAGTAAAGCAAAAGTAACACTCAATGAGATATCAAATGCACAAATTAACATTCAATCAAAACTGGATATCGTTAGCTATGAAGAATGCAACAATTATGTTTCACAACTCAATTTAGCTCTCACACCATAAACGGGTAGGCTATTTGACTAATGTAACTTGTAAACAAAAAAGAATGCCTAATCATTTTCATGAAAAATGCTTGTAATAAAAATGTATTTTTGAATAGAAAATTAAAGCAAAGTAAGGATTTATATACCATGAAGGTCACAAATAACATAAAAAGTGAGACTGATATGGATGTGTTAGTCTGATATGACTCAAATTTTCACTAGTTTTTATCTAACACTAATCACCACTCTTCTAAGAATAATGCACATTAACCAATCACAAGGGCAAAAGTACATGTTAAAGTTTCCATTAATTTTTCTAGTCAATTCAAACTCTAATTATGACTAAATAATCTTAAAAATCATAGATAAAAGTTCTTTTTCAGTTGTCAAATAATTTAATTGAACTGGATTGAGGGTCTTTGAAGCATAATAGATGGCATGCAAAATTTTTCCTCCTCTTTGTCCTAGAACTACACTCATTGCATAGTCGTATGCATCACATATGATCTCGAAAGGGAGGCTCTAATCTGGCAATTGAATCACTGGTGATGATGTCAAAAGCTCCTTAAGTTTGTTAAATGCTTCCTTATACTTATCATTAAACTCAAAGAAGACAAGTTGTTGTAATAACTTATATAACGATGCAGTTATCTTTGAAAAGTCATTGATAAATTGACGATAAAGACCTACATGCCTAAGAAAAGAACTCACTTCTCACACAATTGAGGGGTAAGGTTAAGAAGAAATAAGATCAACTTTAGATTTATCTATCTCAATACCCCTAGCAGATATAGCATGCCCTAAAACTATACCTTGATCTACCATAAAATGACATTTTTCTCAATTCAGTAAAATGTTAGTTTCAATGCATCGTTCTAAGATAATAGCAAGATTCTTAAGACATTCATCAAAGGAAGAACCACAACACTAAAATCATCCACGAATACCTATATGATCTTCTCAACAAACTTGGAAAAAATGTTCACCATACATCTTTGGAATGTGGCGGATGCGTTACATAATCTAAATGACATCATTTAGTAAGCAAATGTACTAAACGGGCATGTGAAGGTCATATACTAATTCTCCTCGACTTCAATACCTTTAATAATGACAAACTACTCCAATAAATGGTCATATACTAATTCTCCTCAAAATCCAATAACTTTTAACTTAAACCAAGAGACTTTAAGCTCTAACTAGTTAACGCCAATTCCACAACTTCACTGTTTAAGGTAAGAGAAAAATTGAACATAACTTTTAAGGAGAAGATGTTTGACATTTATGGATTTAGTGGACTTAATGATGCTTTACCATTAATTGATAAGTGTTTCAAGCAATCTTTTTGATATTATCTTTCGGGGTTTGCTTACTATTTCTCTACTCTTAGAACTCATAAATGTTGGTTAAGTTTTAAGCGGCTAGAGAATAAAAAGAGTAATAAGGTTTGTTAGGGATAAGATCTAAAAGTTAAAAATGGATATTATATTCATTTCATTTTCTAAAATTGACTGGAGATGTCTCATCATTTTAAACTTTTAAAAAGTGTCAAGAGTCTTAATGCATGTTTGAGTCAAATGATACTCATGCTAGGTCCAACTTATTTTAAATTATGTGTTCTTGTGATAAATTTTAAAGTTAATGATACAGTTAATAACATACGTATAATTCGTATTTTTTAACAATTATTGAAATTCATGTTCTATATGTATAATTAGATAATAATATAATCATAACTTCTATTTTTTCCAAACTAGGAAGTCCTAATTTAATTAGATTGAAGGAGAAATTTATATGATAGTTTTTCTAAATGATTTTAGAATAAAAGATGCAAACCTCATCTTATGATTTTACTCAATTTTAAAAATACTTATAGTTTAGAATTACCAAAAAAACATTTTACAATATTAAAAAATCTAAAAGAAAACATTTTTTATTGTCTGTTAAGTTACTTTAACAAAATTGTCATATCATCCCTTGTGGTGCATAAGGCAATGTTTATATAATTTTCTTACCTAAGTTTATCATAATTCAACTAAGTTTTCTCTAAATGATCTAATATAATTTAAAAAAATGACAGAAGAATAATAACTCAAATAATAGTTTTTAAATTATAATATTTTTAAATAATTAAAAATAAAATATTGTAATATAAAAAATTATTAAAAAAGATTTTTCTCTTTTATTCACAAACGGAAATTCTTAATTATGTTAATTCTTATTTACTACACAAACAAATTGAGAGTCTAACTTAGCTCAGATTTATGGGATCATGTAATAATTATAAAAGTGATTAATAGTTGGCACCCCCTCCCTAGGATTAAAAGAAGGCGTTGAATTTAAATCTATGGGGAAGTACCTGGAGTGGAGATGCCATCTTCATATTACGTTTGTCCTCATTAGGGTTCCTTGATATTTATCTGGACCGAAGCCTTACCATTTATAAAGGTGCGTATCGAACAATACGATATAAGAAAAAAATATCGTTGTCTAGACAATATGGGCAAAGATATTATATTCTATACTAATTTTATGAGTTTCATCATACATTTCTCGTCTATACAGGGAAGTGATAATACATACAATATAGGGTTTTAAGAAAAATCAAGCGACTTCCACGTAGCTATTATGCTCTCCCACGGGTACTCTGCTGGTCAGGGAAGTTCTCATTGTAATAATAGCAGACTCGGAAGCTCCAGCTTTCAGAGCTGCTTTCCCAGCTTCCAAGAACCTACGGACAGCATCTTCAGCATATTTGTTGGCCTCTCCCACCGTCATGTTTTTGCCAATATCTGGGTAAGTCTTCAAAACATAATCACCATTAAGCTGTGATGCAAGTTGGATCAGCTCAACTTGAAATTCCGAGAGCCCAGCAGCCTCTTTAGGTCCCCATGGCCTCAATGATACCGTCACTTCTGGCAGAGTTTCTGTAACCAAGTTTCTAAGGATTAGTATTGCACAGAGAATGCAGGATAATTGCATGGTATCCCGAGAGTGAGGGCTAAGATTACAGCAAATGCACGAGACTCCACACACACAGATTTGGCAACCGAAAGGCTAAAAGTAGATGTCAGAGGATTCTCATTTCTTTTATTATTTTAAGGCTCAACACCATCAATTTGCCTTCAAGTTCTTAGTATATTTATGCAAAGATCCCATATCCAGGATAAAGAAGGGAAAGGAAAATAAAAAGAGTTCACAAAAGCAAATCGTTGCAATTAGTGGTTAAAAAATACTTCCATTCTCTGACCATTACTAGATGAAATACGGTAATCGCATTTAAGGAGCACATTTCAGAGGTAAAAGTTAGCGATTGTCACAGAATGAGGTCAAGATCAGGCGTAGGGAAGTCACATCATACATGCAACCTGTAATGCATAAATCCTTAAGCAAAATACACCAGTAAAGCTGTAAGACGAGAAAATGAACTGGACTCTTTAAGATAAAGGACTAGATATAACCTGGACAATCATCACGTGGGGTATCGCGGAGGTAGAAGTACTCATCGAAAGTACCAGCCCAAGCATCTCTCTTTGTCAGAAAGTTAGAATTTAGGTTAAAAAGCTTCTTCACTGTAGCAGGGATAGAAGAATGCTCAAATTGTGAATCAGATTTCGGCCCAGTAGGCTCATGGATCACTGCAACATTTAATCATCAATTATTCCACAGGTACATTTAAATAATATAGAAAGCTACGAGTAAACAAACATGTCATATGTTACATATAATATAAATGTAACATGTGTCCCTATTCCCTATTCTCAGAACCTAAAAACAGTGGTTATGTACTTTAAACATAGTTCTAAATAGCAGCCATGATGATCCGTTGTTTAGAATTACCATTATAGCAGCAATCATACTCCTATCGATTGCAATTACTGTAACAGCCTGAAAACACTGTGCCATTAGCAGTCCTCTATTTATTAACGTTGACTTCAAGTATAAAATCCAAAATGATAACTTCAACAAAACAAAAACAAAGTAATGGTCGAATTGCAGAATTTCAAAGCAGATCTTAACTGTTGAGGCCAAGTGATGGATGAGCAATGAGTATGTTACATGAAAAGAAGCTCGAAGTGAGCTGTAGTGAATGGACTGAAGTTAGCTCTAGTAAAGAGAGCCAACTGGGAATCAAACTGAGATTGATGCAAAAGAACTTAATATCTATAAAGGAAATAAAAGAGGGAAGATTACTCAATCACAAACTTTAATTTGGTGGGATGAGATTTGGGAATTGAGTTGGTATCAAAAAATGTTGATATTGCCTTAGAATTTTTTATTAGAAAGAAAGTAGTAGCATATGTTATTCTATTTTAGACATGCTATTTAGTTATATAGGACTTATAGAATTTCAATTATAATAGGATTTAAACTAGGAACTCTTTCCTACTAAAATAAGGATTCCAAGAACTATATATATGGTATTCAACTCTTGATCAAAAATTTCAATCTGAAATTTTTCTACAAATTTGAGTTTTCAACTAGAATTCTTCTAAGAGTGATTCTTAGACCCTAGAAGCGATTCCTAGTTTCTTACCATCCGTTCTTTGTGCTCACCACAAAATTTCAGCAACCAAAATTCTAACTTCCAGCATATTAAGCCCTGAAATCCTAAGCCTAAATTTGTAGCAATCAAATCTTAAAATTCCAACTATACAAAATCTGAAATTTCAGCATTCCTAACCAAAATTCAACCCCGAAACTTGATATTCCAGTAGTCTAATATCAGTCATGTTTCTTAATTTTGTGATTTTTAGCTACTAGTTAATGATTCTTCTATTTGTCCTATACCAATTCGGTGTCAGAGCTTTGTTTCACAATAGCAACACATAATAGAAGGCATATAGGGGAATATTCAGCAACCAAGAGTGAGATAAAATATTTCTAAGTCATAGAAAATTTGGACCTTAATGGCTCTCAATCACAAGGTGCTCCAAGAACTAGTCCAAAAAACAAAATCAGACAACAAACTACACTTGATCGTGAGGGTAGTGAAAGTGAAATATAAGAAAAAGACACTGACACTAATCAACAGCGAATGGGGTTAATAAATCAATGCCTACAGGGAGATCCAAGACAAAGAAACCAACCAGCTGCACATGGAGAGCGCATGCAAGTCTTTGGAGGCCACGATAGAGCTGAAACACACAACGAACTTGATGACAATATTAAGAAAGTTCATGTCGAAGCCCCTGATTTTGCAGGAAAGGTGGATCCACACTCGTTCTTAGACTGGACAGTGGTAATGGAAGATTTCTTTTAGTACCACATGTCAGAAGATCAAAAAGATCAATTCGCAAAGATTAAACTAGTTGGACATGCTAAAATTTGGTGGAGATTGGTAGAGGATAGACTTCGAAAACAAGTCAACCACCAATTGTTGATTGGGAAGAGACGAAGCTAAAGTTGTCGGAAAAATATTTACCATTTCCTTATCAGTAAGATCTCCAAGATCAACTCACAACCCTTAATTGAGGGATTATGTCCATAACTGAATACACAAAAATGTTTGATGAACTTTCTATCCAATGTGAAAGGAAGGAGTTAGAACAACTTATATCTCACTATAAAAATGACTTAAGGGTAGAAATTTGCAAGGAGCTAAATAATGCAAAGGATTTATAGCCTTGAAGATGCATACACTTGGCTTTACGAGTGGAACACTAATTAATAAGTAATTAAAAAGTTTCGAAGTCAAGTCTGAAAGTTCGACACAAAGAGAACTACGGCGGTACAAAACTTCAGACCAGCACCCAATGCATCAAAATCTGCACCAAAAAACAACTACAAAACTTCTTAAAGAGCTGAACTTAAAAGCAAAGTCATAGTTGAGAATGGGATGAAAGAAGGCAGCAATGACAAGAAATGCTTCCAATGTAACGAGAGGGGTCACTTTGCTTATAAATGTCCTAATAAAGGTTTGCATGTGATGGAAGAAGAAGAGGAAGAATCCGATTAAGTATGCGTGTAAGCACGAAGCTAGAGAGGAATTGAAAGGAAACTCTAGTGATGAACTAGCTAGTCCTACAAATCTTAATGTAGTGAGATGCATACTTATGACCCCTAAAGCCGAAGAATAAGAAGAATGACTTCATACTGTTATCTTCTTTACTCAAATGCGGAGATAAAGTATGCAAGCTTATCATTGATGGAGGTAGTAGTATAAATGTGGTATTAAAGAACATGGTGAAGCGATTGAATTTACTCAAAGAGAAACATCTAAGTCCCTATAAAGTTGCTTGGGTAGATGACAGTACTATAACAATTGCTCGAAGGTGCTCGGTTTCTTTCAAATTAGGAATATATGAGGACTTTATTAGGTGTGATGTCATTCCTGTGAAAGTATCTCACATTTTACTTAAGTGAGCAGCTTTATGATCGAGATGTGCAACACTTTAGAAAAGTTAACACCTATCAATTCTTCATAGACAAGGTAAAAAACAAAGAGTTAGTAACAAGACAACCATAAATGTCAAGAAAAAGTATCTTAATATCCTTAAAGAGAGAAAAATTGAAATTGTTAGCAAGGAAGAGAGAATTGTGCTTGCAATGGTAGCAAGGGAAGAGTAATAGAAACAACACCTAAAATGCCTTCTACTTTACCAAAAGAAGTGGGAGAAGTGTTAACTGATTTTCAGACCTTACACCGGATGGTTTACCAGGTGGATTACCTCCTTTACAAGATATTCAGCATGCTATTGATTTAGTACTTGGATCTACTCTACCAAATTTTCCAGCCTATCGCTTGAATCCTATTGAGAATTGAAGAGCTAAAGGGACAAGTAGAAGAGTTACTGAAAAAAGGATTTATTTAAGAAAGTCTAGGTTCGTTTGCAGTTCCAGCACTTTTTGACTCCTGAAAAGGATACAAATTGGACAATGAGTATTGATTGTCGGACAATAAATAAAATCACAATAAGGTATAGATTTTCACTAACTTGCCTTGATGACATGTTAGATATGTTGATTGGAGCTACTATCTTTACCACGAGAAGACTTACGAAGCGGGTACCATCAAATTAGAATCAGACCTGGAGATGACTGGAAACCAGTTTTCAAGACTAAAGAGGGACTGTATGAATGGTTAGTGAAGCCACTTGGACTCTCTAATACACCTAGCACTCTTATGAGAGGGATGAATCAAGTTTTTCAACCATTTATGGGCAGATTTTTTGGTGATATGTTAATATACAATAAGAGTAAAGAAGACCACCTATTACATCTACAATAAGTCTTGAGAGTTGGGCAAGAAAAACTTTATATCAACTTAAAGAAGTAGTCTTTCATGCAATCAAGTGATGTATTTTTTGGTTTTATTATATCTTACCATGGACTGGAAATGGGTCTCAAGAAGATTAAGGTCATTCTTGACTGACCTATTCCAAAGGATGTGCATAAGACACGGAATTTCCACAGCCTAGCAACATTCTATATACGATTTATTCATAATTTCAACACTATAATGGCACCCATTACTGATTGTATGAAGAAAGGACAGTTTACTTGGTCAAGAAAAAGATGATTGAATTTCCTATTTTACCATTGCTTGATTTTTCTAAGGTATTTGAAGTTGTTTGTGATGAATCTCGTGTGGGAATTCGAGGCATACTCAGCCAAGAGGGACACCCAATTGCTCACTTCAGTGAGAATTTAAGCGAAGAGAAGCAACGATATTCAACCTATGACAAGGAATTTTATGCTATAATACGTTCTCTTTACAATTGGTGTCATTATCTCTCATACAAGGAGTTTACTCTATATTCGGATCATGAATCTCTTAAACACTTCAAGTCCTAGAAGAACTTGAACAAAAGGCAAGCCTTATGAAGTGAATTTTTGGAGTAAAATAACTTTGTTATTAAATATCAGATAGGAATTGAGAATAAGGCAACAGATGCATTGAATAAGAAAAGTCATTTGCTTAACACTTTAGCAGTACAAGTTGTGGGGTTCAACAAAATAAAAAGAGAATATGTTTCAAATTGAGATTTTGGAATAATCTATTAAAAAATTGCACCTTGACAAAGAGATCAACACTTTTCTTTTGTGATACACGATGACTATCTTTTCAAAGGAAATCGACTTTGCCTACCTAATACTTCTATAAAGGAGCATGTGATTGGGGAATTACAAGGAGGAGGAGGAGGAGCAAGACACCTTGGAAGAGATAAAACCATTGCAATGGTTGAAGATCGCTTTATTGGCCCTCTTTAAAGCAAGACGTGTCTAAGGTCATACAACAATGTCGACCATGTCAATTAGCTAAAGTAAGGAAACAAAATTCTAGATTATACACACCACTGCCCATGCCTGTTGACTGCTGAAGATTTTTGGAGTAATTGCTGTAATTTTTCCTTTATTAGGACCTAATTATTAGGCCTAATTTCTTTCTTTTATTAGTGCCTAATTGTTAGGGACTAATTTCTTTCCTTCTTTATTTGTACCAGGTTCTCGTTTTAGAGTTTACTTATGTGTATATAAGTAGGGCTACTGCTATAAGGAAAAATACACAGAATAGAATAGAAAAACTCCTTTTTTTGTGGTTATTTCTCACAACATGATATCAGGGCTTTTGCCTACTAAAAGAGCTATATTTTTAGCTCGGAAGTAGCTACTGCAATCTATATTTAGTGGAGAGTGTGTTCTCTTGTGTTTCTTCAAAGTATGGCTGATGGGAAAAAATAGTTGCTAAACATAAGGTAGGTTTGATTGGTGACAATCCCTCATCGCAAATCAATCCTGTAAAGCTCAATGGAACTAATTATCTTGCGTGGTCAAGATCTTGCCTATTATTCATCCAAGCTAGAGGTTTGCAAGGATATATTACCAGGGATAAACTAAAACCAGATGTCACCAGCCCCACCTACAACCAGTGGGAATCTAAATATTCTCTTGTCATGTCGTGGCTCATTAATTCTATGCAACCTCAAATTCCAGAGATTATCTATTACTAAATATAACTTTTAAGAATTGGAATGCAGCGTCTCAAACCTATTCTCAAGTGGGCAATGATGTAAAAATCCACGAATTGCGGAATAAGGTGCCTGAGACAAAACAAGGTGAGATGACTATTACTCAATACTTTGCTAAATTGAGCAGTTTATGGCAGGAACTTGATTATTATCAAGATTTCCAAGCTGCATGCTCAATACTTCGCTACATGGTGCTCAGTGTTTCTCTAAGCTGCATCTTAAGTCTGGTTATCACAAGATCAGAATGTTTGAAGGTGATATTCCTAAAACAGCATTTAGGACTCAGCAAGGTAATTATGAATACATGGTAATGCCCTTTAGATTCACTAATGCACCAACAACATTTCAAAGCCTCATGAACACTCTGTTTTAGTCACATTTAAGGAGGTTTCTACAGGGTTTTCCAATGAGGCACTAGTATATAGAGCACCACTGGAACAACATGTGGAACATTTGAGATGTGTAGTGCAGAGTCTAAGGTACGGGCTTGGTCAATTGACTAAAAACATTAACCAACTTACTCAAGAAGGATGGTTTTAAGTGGAGCAAAGAAGTTGAAGAGTCTTTTGTTAAACTTAAGCAAGTTTTGACTGCAGCACCACTACCAGCAGTACCTATTTTTCCAAAACATTTGTGGTGAAGGTTGATTCTAGTGAACAGGGGCTAGGAGCTGCTTTAACACATGATAAGCATCCCATAACACTTGTTCATAAGTCTGCCATCTAAATATGTTGCTTTGTCCACGTATGAGAAGTTTTTGGCTTTGATTATGGCTGTAAAGCATTAGAACCATTATTTGATGGGAAGACATCTCATTGTATGCATTAACCATCAGAGTTTAAAGTTTCTCTTCAAAGAAAATCACTACTCCATTTCAGGAGTCTTAGTTGCCTAAGTTGTGAGTTTGATTTTGAAAAAGTTTAAAAGAAAGGAAGTGAAAATGGTGCTGATGATGCACTTTCTAGAATGTCAAGCACAACTCCATATTGTATGGTGGCCTCTGGTGTACAGTCTATAACAAGTTAAAAATAGCTGAAACTTATGTAAGACTTCAAGCTATGTTTCTTTGCAATGTGATGTGATAAATTTTGTTGTGTCTCAACAAAACAAGTAGGAACCAATGGCTTCTCCTAGCTTACTATAATTGTTTCTTTTGTGCCTCAACATGTGTGGATTGATATCATCTTTGATTTCATTGAAGGTCTCCCTAGATCAGAGGGAAAGTCAAGTGGTTTTGGTGGTGGTGGATAGATTAACTAAGTGTGTTCACTCACATCCTTATACTGCTCAGTTTGTTGCCATGAACCTTGCTGCATAGGTTGTTAAGCTGCATGAAATGCTCTGGACAAACAAATGGTGAAGCAGAGATAGAGAACCAAACACTTGAAACTTATCTTAGATGCATGATAAGTGACTACACATCTAGTTGGAACAAGTAGCTATCTTTGGCTATATGGTAGTATAACACAAACTTCCGTTTAGCTATACGGCCAACCCCTTTTGTAGTTTATATGGGTATGCTCCTACAAGTTATGTTCCTTATCTAGCAGAAGATGTAAAACAATTGGTTGTGGATCAAATATTGAGCAATAAGGAGGCAGTGATACAGTTAATCAAATATTATACATGTAAAGCACAAAAAAGGGCGAAGCAATTGGCTGACAGGAAGAGAATATGAGGTGGAGAATATGGTTTATTTCAAATTGCAACCATATAAACAACATAACGAGAAACAAGGTGGAAGGCAGAAGTAAATTGCTTTTCTTTTGTAGACCTTCAGAATTGTGGAAAGAATTGGGTCTGATGCTTATAATTGGAGTTACCTACTTCAGCTAGAAATCATCAAATATTCCATGTTTCACAACTTAAACAATATGTGGAGGGTCCTCACAAAGTTCCGATCATAATTCCAGAAGAGATTGTGAGGAATTTTCTAGTGGCTATCTTAGAAAGAAGACTGGTTTTCTTAAAAGAAAAGAAAAAAGCGACTGTTCAAGTGTTGACTCAACAGTAAGAAGTGCCATCAAAATCTCCTACTTTGGAGTACTTATATGAGTTGCAATAAAGATATAAAGAACACAATTTGCGGATAAGGTTGTCGAGGACACGAATTGGGTCACATGAAAAGAAGCTGGAGTGAGTGGATTGTAGTTAGCTCCAGTAATAGGAGTCATTTTAGTATAAAGTGTAAGTTAGAAGATCACTGACCTACTCTCTGATCATCATCTGTCTAGAATGCTATAGTCTAATTTCTAGTAGTCTCCTAATCATCATCCCCTTTGCTCAGGGACTAATGTTTTGAGCTATAACCTACTTTAGTATAAATATGAGGTGTAGTATATGATGTTGTATGTGTAGAAAAGTGACTATGTATATGCAAGTATGCGAGAGGTAATCGTGCATGGGTGTGGTTGCATAATAAGAGACATAATCGCGATAAATGAAATAAACAATGGTGACTCTTTTTAATATTCTGAGTTTTAGTTGAAGTTATCTACGTGTGTATGGATATACCAGAAGCATAACAAGACTAAGTACTTTCTTCTTCTCTCCCGCAACTAAGTTGCTATAAGCGTATAAGAACAATGTGGTTAATCGGAATATAGTCAGTTCCCATCAGAAAATGCTCTACACTTCGACATATCTTGATTCTTATGAAAGAAAAATAACACAAATGATTAAGTATCAACAAAAATAATTGGCTTACAATTCACTTCCAAAACCTTGTTAAATAAAAAATCAAAAACCACTTAATTGAAATGAAAAGTGAAAACGGAAACTCACCTGTACGCTTGTCAATCCACGGCGAAACCAATAGGGTGGGGACCCTCACACCTAATCTATCAAACCGGAAATAATACGGATCAGGCCCAATTATCCCATCAGGGTTCGGAACTCCGGTGATCGGTGTAGGAACATGATCATAAAACCCACCATGCTCATCATACGTAATCAATATGGCCATTTCTTTCCACTGAGGGCTAGCCCTCAGCGTCTCATAGACATCCTTCAAAAAGCTCTGCCCTCGGGCCACGTCATGAGACGGGTGGTCGTCGTTCGCTGGAAAAAGGCTAAGGTCGAAGTACCGCTGCTCCACCACGGCGTAGTTGGGCAACCTGCCTAAACGAGCGTGTCGTTTGAAAGTAAGTTCATACTTGTGGAATTTGAACACGTGCTTCAATTTCCTCAGAGACTTGAAGAAGAGAGTGGCGGGGATATTTTGGTAATAAATCCCAAAATTGAGGCCATTTTCGTCCAAAGAATCGAAGATTGTCTTTTGTGGAAATCCATGGATTAGATCCTTTCTCACGTTACTCATGGCTCCATGTGAAGTCGCCGAGTGGACATAAAACCGGTTCGGTTGGGTGGACGCCGGAACCGAAGCGAACCAGCGGTCGAACACGGCGAACTCGTTGGCCAGTGCGGTGTAAACTGGCAACAACTCCGGTTTGAACCCCGACATCACGGTTTTCGGCATGTCCGTCACGTTCATGCTCTGCGCTTGTTGTGCGAACCCGTTCATCGGGGCCGGGTTGGCGGAGGTATCGCTTGACCCGAATATCTGTTCTCGGATAGCTTGAAAGGAGTGGCCGGGGTCGGAGTCGATAAAGACGGCGTCGTCGGTGACGGAAATTTCTGGAGAGTTTTGATCGGAGACGTTTAGCCTGTTGGATTCGGATCCGACGAGGCCGTCTATGTCGGGTCGGATCTTCTTCAGCCAGCCGAAAACGTGGTCAAAGGAGCGGTTCTCCATAACCACGACGACCAGGGTTTTAACGGGTCCTTTGAGCCTGTTTCTGTGACGTCTGTGTAAATTCTGAAAATCAAGGGACTGGGATGAAACTAGCAAATAGAGGAAGACCACCAAAATAAAGGGTATTCGCCGGAAACCCATCCCCGAAAACCGGTAAAGGATGGGTAGCGAGGAAAAGGTTTCACAACGCTGAAGGGTATTGCTTGAAATTTGAAAAAATAGTGTAAAAGCAGAACAAGAGAAGAATAAAAGAATATACTACAGTAGAGGCGTTGAGGAAGAGTTAAAGCTCTTAAGAGGGGAAATAATGGATACGTGGCACAGTTAGGTCCGATGGCTGAATTAACAAGGGAGATAGGAAGTTGATGGGATTGGTTTATATTTTACAAATAAATAAATAACAGATAGGTTTGGGTTCCAAGTGAGAACTGGGCATTAAATTCAAAATTATGACATAACTGTTTGCGTGTACTGTTGACAGAGCCGTTGGCTAAATGGACAAGAGAAATTTAGATTTTTGTGTTTGGACAAGTAAATTAAAACTGCGTTTTTGGTGGGAAAGCTTGTGTTGTCTGTTTCCGGCGGCTTGGATTTCAGATACTATGTGGCTCAGACTCAGAACAGACAGGTCTCGTCTCCTTGGATGTTGATTTCCACTGGAATCAATTTTCATTTGCCTTCGCTTTATTTAGATAGCGTGCCCCAATTAAATTTTCCGCCTAGTATTCCAAAGCCTGGGAAAGACTTGGAGGAATTTGTTGTTTTCTTAAGTGAGAGTGGTTGACTGCACAAATATCTTCCAATAGAAATCAATTTATGACATTTTCTTGTTTTTCAAGAGAAAGTGCAATAAGTGAATTAAAACTCTTAATATTTTTTGCCTTGATTCCAATATGCATCTGCTTAAATGCTAATTATTCTTTAAAAAATATTTATTTACTTATTTCAATGAAATTCAATTATTTACTTTCCAAAATAAAATGCCTTTTGTTTCTTACAAGCAATTTGTACCATTTTAACCCCTTTTTAGCTATTCTTTTTTTTTCATATTCTTCTCATAAAAAAGGTAAATGCATAACTTTTTCTAACTTTTAATTATATGAATTCTTTCCCTTCAATCAATGTACTAAGGGACAGTCCTAATTTTTTATTTAATAACACATTTTTGAGTTTCTTGTTGGATTAGTAGTGTGTAATATGTGAAGCAAAAGAAATGGTAACTAGAATTCCAAAAACATAAATAGTAGAAATATTTTATTTAGTTGTCATTTTAATTTATTATAATTTACATAAAACATGATTTCCAATGTTAATAATAAAGTTAATGATTAGTTATAGTTGCAACATTTTTTTGTCAATTTTTGGATATGGTTATCAAACTCATATGGAAGGCATGCTCTTAGACTACATAAGAATTCTAATAGAACCTTAAAAACGTAAGTCTTAACGGAGTCCTAGGACTTTTGGTAGAAATAAGCATTAAAAAAATTAGGGTCTAGGGTCTTATTAGAGCTAAAATTAAACAAAGCCTTCTCATTATCTTTTATAAAGAAAGACTTAGTAAGGAACTCATCATATTGCCTAGTCAATAGATTATGAACTATGGCCTTGATTGAATTAGCTGAGAAGGCACACCTTAGATAATAGCTCTTCTTAACTCATGAGAATCACACCTACATCATTCCTTAATTTTAAGATTATGTTATGATTCTTTTAAGCAAGAATATATTTATGAAAGAAACCGGTATTATAGTTCCCTTCCTTAAGCCACAACATAATTGATATTTGTAATAGCATTAATGTATGAGCTTATAGAGCTTTTCTTAAAATTTGATAATGTTTATTTCTCCTTAAGTTTCAGAGTTCAACCTGTAGGATAATCATAAAACTTCCTTTAGCATTATAATAGGTTATCTATAACAACTTCACGCTCAATATTAGCTTGCATGTTTAAATTTAGCTTCTTCATCTCCTGTTTAATCCTCGTGAACTTCCTATAGAACTTATAAGACGCATAGCCCTGAACATACAATCTTAAGCCCTCATTTAGTGCTTCTTGGAGTCCATTAGTATTACAAAAGAACCTAAATAAGATGATATTTTGAACTCCCCATAAAGATCAAAAATATCTATTAGAGAGTGATTAGAACATAGTGGGTCATTGTAGTGAGCTCTACTATATTGGAATCTCTAAAGCCATTCATCTTTAACCATTTTCATATCTAGTTTTTTTCCTCATAAACCATAAATCTACTTTTTGTTACTCTGAGTAAAGAAACATCCATTTGATTTGAGGTTTGTTACCTCTAAGTTAGCAAGACAAGAACTCAGCTCCTTAGAAGTTTTTACTAGAACATCTTGCTCCATCAAATTCTGATAAAAGAATTGTGCTATTAAAATTCCAAAATAGGATCCACAATTCCTTAATAGATCTCTTTAACCCTAACAGCTCATTCCATAAAGAAGTTTTCTAAAATGCAAAATTTAAAACATAAATAAAGGTGAACTAAGCTAACCCTTTGCCTAAGATGTCTACTAGCATATGGATACTTTAGGAAGATGTTGAAAATTCAATAACTTTGATGTGGATAGGGTCATAAGAAACCATTATTCTTCCAAGTTGATTTTTGTCACAAATGGTTAAGAATGTCTACGTCAGACAACCATAAATCAGAGCATCTATCACTCCTTAACTTAGTCTTTAAAAGGCCAAACATCAATCAACTAAAGATTTTAGATAGCCTACTCCTAACTTTACAACTGATTTCATCATTTTAATAGGTTTGTAACTTTCTAGGGATTTATTAGCTAAAATCATTCTTATTGCACCTCCTCTTCCATTCAATTTAGAATTATTACTAACATAAACATCTGGAGGCTTGTTCAATTCAATATCAACATATAGAAATGTTTAAAATACATATCTCACTTTATAATAGTTCTCATCTAGAGGCTTAGAAACATCTATGGTTTGTATTAGTTCAGTATCATTAGTATTATTCAAAGAAATGTCCTCCTTAAGGTCCTTCGGATAAATTTTAGAACTTCCTATTAAAACTGAAGCATTAGATATAAGAACCTGGTTATCCATCATCTCATCCTGAGAGGGATTCAAATATGGAGGAATTCTCAAAACCCATCAATTCCTTATAGATACCAGTTCTAAACCTCCTACCAATAGGCAACCAAACCTTCCCTTGCTAATAGAATAAAGGTCTCAACTAATACGAGACCTTAACAGTGTCCCCAACTAGGACGTCATCCTCCCCCAATCTAAGTAGAGGAATTTCCTTTAGTGTGATGAAAATGCCTCATCCACACATATTAGTCTGTCTATAATGCTTGCCAAGAGGCCCAAGCCTTTGTTATCTCAATATTCTAAAGGAATTTTGTGGAAATTAACCTATAAAAGAAAATGATTTTTTATATTCTCTAGCATGATCACCAGCTTCCACATTTGTAAAAAGATTGGCAAGCTATTAAAATGTCAAGGTCCAACTTCTATAACCTCTTAAGCCTTCTCCTTGGTGATAAATTTAAATAGAAATAAATGGTCCTCATTTAGAAAAATTTCTAAGAGTCCTTTTATTCTCCAATATTTCACAACCCATAATTTGATCACTAAGAAAGCATATCTCTTTCACAGAAGAAGATAACCATCATAGATACCAAAAATTAACCCTTTCCTTGAGAACCTCTAAATGTGGGGAGATAATGGTGTGACCCTCCTTGATAATTGGTGGAATGTATTGGAGGGATGGGATTGATGACTCATCAAACACAAATTTCCAGTTGAGAGGCCTACGACTTGACTAAACCAAAGAACTAAAGGTTAAGCCCTATAAAGGAGGGAAAGGCTAGTTAGTAACTTAAGAAGGAGATGATGGAGCTAAAAAGAAAGGAAAGCAACAGTAAGGAGGAGAGGAGAGTGTAAAATAGGAAAATTGAGAGGAGAGAGCAAGGTCAAGTCTTGTTTAGGGGAAGAGCTATTAGTGTCCATGGTATAAAAAAAGAAAAAGTCCGTGATAACTAATAGGAAATTTTGAAATAAACATTCCAGAAATAGTAAGTAAGGAAGGTAGGAAATAATAAAGGTGGAGAACCTAAAAATGTCCCTTTGTGCTTGAAGAAACCAGTGGTAGGACTTAGGGAAAAAAGTTAGGAGGAAGAGTTGTAATGTCAAAGAGGGAGCAGTGAGGGCCAGGAGGAAGAGTCATAGTGTTTTATGACAGAAGTAAGTATATTGACATAAGTTTCATTTTATTAGAGAATGAAATAGTAGCAAGGAAATTAACTTGGAGATAATAAAGTCTCTTAATAAAGTTATTGATACTTTCACTATGCCCCGTGAGTATAATGTTTTCAAAATTATGGATGATGTTTTTAGTTATTCCAAATTCATGTTAGAAATGAACATAACTTTTAAAATTATGCTGTAACTTTGAAGGAGAAGTTAAATTATCAAATCTTAATCAATTTAGGTTATTCAAGGGAAATTTTAAATATGCATATGTCCAAATTCAAATGAATCTAACCTTAACTCATTTAGAGTAACTCAGAGAGTGATAATGATAAAATAAATTAGTTATTTTCTAATATGCAAATCTTATTATATCGTTAAATGTGTTTTTCTCTTTATATTCTAGTATTAAGTAAATTTATGTAGGTAAAACTAGATTTATCCATTGTTTTTATAAATAGTCATATTTTTTCATTTTATGCAAGAGAAAAAATAACTTTATATTGAAAAGGAATTCTTCCTTCATTGTTTGTGTCGTTATGTAAGTGTTCATGAGTTTTTTATTTTTTCAAAAGAACTATTACCAAACTATTGGAATTCCTAACTAAAATGTAGCTATATATGTGGGATTGAATGCTTTGTAACTAAATCATGCACGGGAATTCACTAGTTTATCATATGAAAAGATTTTAATTAAATGAAAATAAGTTTACTAAATCATATGTAAGTTTGGTGGAATCATTAAAAGATACAAAGTTAGGTTAGGAGCCAAAGATTATGTATAATGAAAAGGGGTTGATTATCTTGGATCATATGAACCAGTTAATAAAATTACAATAATCAAGATGTAAATTGCTTTACAATCAATTAGTTACTAGTTTCTTGAATAGCAAAAAGTAAATAAAAGTTTTTCCATGGATATTTTTGTGAAAAAAGTTCTTATGGATTTACCTCAAGGATTGAATTGTGCTAATTTTTAAAAGTTTTGCAAGCTAAAGAAATTACTTTATGAAATAAATAATTAAGTAGTGGTTTCAGTGTTATATGAGGCATCGATCAATCATGAGTTTTCTTAAATAACTTCAAATTCTTATCCTTTTCATTATATTAGACAATAATTTTTCTATAAACTTGTTAATTTATACTGATGATGCTATTTTTGGGTAAGTGCAGTCATATCTAAATTAATAAAAGGGAAAATTGTACTAGCAAGAGAGAAACTTAGGTATAACCTATAGCCAAGAGCAAGCAAAAACCCATGTAAAGATCAAAGTATTATAAAGCTAACGTCAAATTTGATTATGTTAGTTTAGTAAACAAATACTTATAAGGGAAATCAAGACATTTCTTTATGATTATTTTAAGATCAAAGACTAGAGTTTTTTTAAACATTTCTCTATGTTTTTAAGCAACTTAATTATTATAATAATAAATATTTGCCAATGCAAGTATATTTTGGAACTATTTGAAGAGATTTTTTTTAGATTTCAAGAAATCTTATCTTTTTTCAATCTAAGTTGCCTTTAGATTTAGTGTCTCTTATGTGAAATATCTCATTTTAGAGAAGGTCAATTTGTAAGCTCTTGTACTTAACTTATACACAACTTGATTTATCATATGTTGTTCATCATCTTTAATAATTAATAGGAAATCTACAAGAGTCTTATTTAAAGGTTATACACCACGTTTTATGATACTTGAAGGATAGACATAGTTAAGGTCTACTTTTTATACTTATTCATATTACTTTAAAACGATATTATGTTTTAGATAGAGCATCATGTCCTAATGCTAGAAAAAAACGTAGCTAGCATTTACATCTTCTTTGGAGACTCTCTTATATTCTAACTGTTGGCAAAAAATGCCATTATCTCTCATCTTTTTTTAAAGTAGAATGTAGGACTACTCATTTCCAAATATGATATATAATGATTTTTTTTGCATTAGGACACATATGTAGTTTGTTTTTTCCTTTGTTATTTTGTTATAGCCAATTAACTATTCACATAATTTCAAATCCTCTTTTTCATTTTATTTGAGATTGTCACATTATTTAAAAAAAAGTCTATGAGGGTGCATTAAGTTGATGCTAGTTTACTCTTCTCATTAACGGTATGATTTCTTTATAAAATCTTTATCCTCTATTTTTTTCATTTTTCACTATTTAAGTTAGGTGCAAATAACCTATTTTCTCCTAGCTTATGAGGATTATTATATTGATAATGAAAAAGATAAATAAAAGGAGCTAAATCTATATGCAGTTGAACGTGTCGACATATGTTAAAGTATAAATATACAACAATAAGCAATGCTTCAAATATGATATTCTAGAGAAGCAATATTTTTTTTCCAAAAAATATTAAACTTAAGTTTGATCAATTAATTTTTCTTTTATAAATAGATTGGTTAATAACCAGTTGCCAATTTTATTCAATGCTAATTATGTAATTATTATAGTTGTTAAGTTAGTTTGTACATAAGTAGAGCGAAATCCCAATTGACCTGAATTAATGAGAAAGCTAGTTTGTAATTCTCAATAATCCATGCATTAATATTTTTTCTAAAGAAGCACCACTTGAAATTCAAGTTGTGTTAAGAATCATATAACACCTTAGATATACTTATGAGGAAAGTAAGAATTGTTAATCAAGGTATGACTTTTCAGATACATATAAGCTAACTAATAAATAAAATACCTTTTGAAGTTGTTAGAACTATTTCCTTTATCTTCTAACTTGCATTCTACTTACATATACACCTAACTAGTTAGTATTATATGCAAATTAGGGCATTTTGGTTTATTATTTTATTATTGTGTATATTAAATGCTTTATTAGGTGTTTATTAACTATTTGTATATTTTAATTTTGCAATTTAAGGTAGATTAGGGGAGAAAAACTTCAAGATTTTTCAATAGAATTAGTTTGTTGAATTGTTAAATTTAAAGATTTAATTATTTGGAATTATGTGCATTTTTCATTATCTGTGGACATATAGAGATGAATAAGTGAATTACAATTTCGAGTATTGGGTAACACCTATAGTTAATATTTAAGTAAATTATAGATACATTTGTGATTGTGATATATTTGATATACAAAACCATACTAAAACAAAATCACTATAACAAGAGCACCTATCATTCTTATAGTATAATTTAGTGCGTTGAGTGTCGATCTTATAAGGTTTCCAACTACTAGTACTAATCATCTTTCAATTATATAATTTAATAAATAATTATGTATTTTAAAAAGGAAGATGAGTTAAATCAAAAACCAATAGCCCTTAAAACTTTTCCTAAAGTTACAATTGTATTCTTCCTTAAAACTTACCTCCTTCCGTAAGTAGATTGTCTAAAATCTCTTTTTAATCAAAATCCCTAATAATACATTATTCTTTGAATTCCCTTAATAAATATAACTCTAACTTAGAAGATTTTTATAGTCCTATCTTTAAGATTTCATGCAACTTTCATTACTTATGCCTTGATTTGTTAATACATATGATTTCTAAGTCCTTGTATATGAAATCTGAAATTGAACCAAAATGCTATCATATTCACTTCAACATAATATAGACACATGAATAATTACAATGAAGATTTGGTTTTTCATTAAATCAAGAAATCCAAAATAATAATTCTATAGTTCATCTTATTTAGATTTGTATCCCAATTTACTTAATAAAAAGACAAATAAAACCAACGATAAAAAATAAAAAAACAAAATAAAAGATAACATTATTGTGAATCTTGAACTCTTAATACTTATTGATTGAATCTTGATTTTTTCTCTAAGGTTGCTCGGTTATTATATTAAGACCTTTAGTTTGACCCCTATTATATGCCTAGAGTACAAAAAGTATATTGAAAAAGAAAAAAGATGTTATTAAAGGTTTCATAATATTTTAGTCCTCAACAATGACATCAAAATCTTGATTATTTGATAAATTCGAAACATTAAACAATACTAAAAGAAAAACACAAAGGCAAGTACATATATCATTCTTATAATATAGCTTAGTGAATCAAGTGTTGATCTTACGAGGACTATAATTATTAATACTAATATTCATTTTATTAGAATATTCTTTTTATTATCTAATCTAATAAAATGAATGATTGACTTTAAAAAGAAAAATAACTAAATTAAAATAAAAAGTAAGAATCAACTAATTAAAGTGATAAAAAGAATAAAAAACACTAAATAGAAAAGGATATATGTAAAATCTCCCTAGAACTTTTCCTATACTTGAATTTGTCATGATTTAATGATTAACCCTATTTTACTTACACTAGTAGGTCCAAAGTTACACCAATTATTTTCCTAAAGACATATAGCCCCAATCCTTAAATTGATTGATTGATTGAAATCTCTTTCTAATCAAAATCTCTAAGGACACATTAATTTGTTCTATAAATTCTTATGATAAATTTAACTCTAATCAATGATATTTAAGTAGTCTTATTAATAAATGCTTAATTTTTCATATTTTTAAATTTATATTTAGTGCATTTCACTTGTTTATTTGAGTATTTTTATTGTTTCTAGTACTTAATTCATTCATATTATATTTTTAGGTCATTCAATTATTTTGATAAAACCTATGAATTCAAAAACATTTGGGAAATTTAAAGTTATTTTAATAAAGTTATGAAACTATAGAAAAAAGTGCACGAGCATTAACAGAGCCATGTACTTACTCGTGTAGTTCAACATGACCATATTTCAAGATAGACAATTTGTTTTAAAGTTTCAGAGAGTTATATGACTATGAACACACGCATGTTGGCCATAAACACACCCGAGTTAGAGATCAACATGCCTGTGTCAGATTTCAATATGGTTGTTGTGTACTTTAACATGTCCTTATTTCATGCTAGACAAGTTGTTTTAAAGTTTCAAAGAGTTATATAGCTATGAATGAGCCCATATTAAAGATGAACAAGCTCTTGTTCTTACCTGCGTTTACTCCAGATTCAAAGATCTTGTGATTTTTAAAGTACATGGCCATGAACACGCTCGTGTACCACCTAGAGACCTAATTTTTTAACTATAAAAGGAAAAATTAAAAGGGAAAGTGAAAAGGAAGTTTTGGAGACACAAATAGAAGCCTTAAGATGATATAAAAAGAACAAGGAATGATACCCTTTTGGAGCAAATTTTCATTGATTTAAAGTGAATTTCTTGAAGATCGAAAGGGATCTCATCTTGTTTCTTTGATTGTGTTTTCTCTTTAGTTTCGATATTAGGTTTGATATAATGAGGAACTAAATTCTTTACGGTCCCTAGATTAAATGAAACTTAGGATAGGCCTTTAGTGATTTTATTTTATTTGAATTTATTATTTAGTTTCATTGAGATTTAATTATATGTCCTTTATTATTCTTCAATTAATATTTTCATGTGTTAATTCCTGCTTGTTTTCATGAAGTTGAGATTGAGAAATCTTTTGTATAAATAGATCTAGCATAATTAAAAGGATTTATATACAAACCTAGATATGGGTTGACATAAAAATTTTAGATTTCAATTAAACCTAATGTGAAATTCATAAATTGATTATGAAATTATAAGGATTTTAGTTAGAAAGATATTTCAATTAATCAACCTAGGATTAGTTATTAATAGACTTAAGAAAGAATTTAGCATAACTAAGAAATTTCCACAGTCCAGTGAACTCTAGATTAAATAGATGTGTGAAGTCTTAATTGTATGAGAAGTCTTAAGAGGATTCGAATTTTGGGTACCACTATCTTCATTGATTTTTTTAGTCCAATCTTGGTTATACTTAATCAAGGGTATTGATTTTTTTTGATAAATCAGAAAGTCTTTTATAAAATGAAAAATATATGTACAGATAAAAGGAATCAATCCCTAACTCTCTTAATCCATAA
>JANPWT010000245.1:19024426-19036197 GCA_024678245.1 Erythroxylum densum | reverse complement strand
ACTTAGAAGCTTATATGTCGAAAATCTCTAAGATTTCGCATACCGAAGAACTCTAAGTTTATGTAAGGGCATATAACGATATAAATTATTACATATATATATATATATATCCAAAGGACTTAAATACATCTTTGAACTCATATACAACCATGTATATATCAATATACAATAGCATCTCCAAGTATAGACGAATACAAAAGGGATCAAAGAACTCGGTGTTACACCTACGACCAATTTTCTTTTACATATAGGGTAATATTTTATGAGTCTTTTAAAATTAATCCTTAAGGATAATATTTTTGATGGGTAGAAGGACTACCTAATTATCCTTTTCACTCTAAATGATATGGAAATAATGGTGTTCTCGTTGAATCCTCATAAAGCATCACGACCTAATGGTCCTAATGACCATTTTCTTTAAAAAATCTCAGCACCTTACTAAGGATCTAACTAAGATGTTGTTTTGGAGTTCTTCGAGAATGGGAAGCTACTTAGAAAGCTCATTAAAACCTTTATTTATCTAATTCATATGGTGAACTATAAGTTAAAAGGATTTTTATACCTATTTCTTGTTTCAATTCCATCTTAAGTTAATATCAATTCTTATTGATGAAAGGCTAAATAATGTTATCTTTAATCTCGTTGATACTTCCCAAAGGGCTTTTATAAAAGGGAGAATTATTAGGGATAACATCTTGTGAGGCCAAGACTAATTATAAAACTACAATAGGAAGCATTCAATATTTATCCTTAATTCACTAAGGCCTCTCTAGATTCTTGATATCTTTGTAAAGTGGATGTAACAATGACTTTAGTTGCAATGCTTGAAATGGGGAATGTCAACAGAGAATTTTAGACTTTATCACATCAAGTGTAAGATTTATGGGCACAAAAAGGCATGCTAAAGGGGATAAAGGAAAATAAGCCATAAAATAGGAATAAGTTTAACTCCCAGTTATAGGCTCGAGTAGATATAATCATATGACTTTTTTAACATATAAGGTTAAATACCATGCCATAGAGATTGCATTCTCTATAAAGATCTAGAAGAAGCTAGAGATTGGATACACGTTAAAGTGTCTGACAAACAAGTTATTTATGAAGAAGATAATATAGATAATTAAGATAAAAAAAGAAACCAATCTAGAACAACACATCAATATGTTCAACCAAATAGTTAGTGACTACTGAGACTAGAGTTAACTATTACTGATGAGGATAAAGCAATGGCTCATAACTAATGGAGACTTTCACTAGAACAACACATCAATATGTTCAACCAAATAGTTAGCGATTTATTGAGACTAGAGTTAACTATTACTGAAGAGGATAAAGCAATAGCTCATAACTAATGGCGACTTTCACCAGTGAAATCCCTCAAGTGAAACCGTGTACCATAACCACGAGAGGTAGTAGAATAATGAAGCATCATAAAAAATTACATGGAAATTCGAGTGTAAGAAAACAATTTAGTGCTATAAATAGAAGCAAATCAAACAAATCAAGAGGGCTACTGAAAATAGTGATTTGTTCTTTTTTCCCCCTATTTAGTATGTTTTAATGGTTTATTTGAGATTTTTATTATTTTTGGTGCTTAATTCATTCCTATTATGGTTTTTGGTTCTAACTTACTTATTTGGAGAAAAAAGAATGAACTGGGACAAGTTTGGGGCAATTTGGAGCTACTTTATCAAAGTTATGAAGAAGTTAAAAAATTAACATAATCATTAGACACACCCATATTAGTGGCTACATGGTTCTAAAGAGATACATTGTCATTGGACCAACCTATGTCATATATATTTTGAGCTTGCATTCATTCTAGATTGGATAGTTTATAATCAACACATCCACCAAATTTGAAATATAAAAGGACAGGTAAGAGGAACACAAATTGATGACGTAGGATGGTAAAAATAACAAACAAAAGGTAAGGAAACTAATTTAAAGTGGATTTTTATCAATATAAAGTGAATTTCTTGAAGATTAAAAGGGATTTCATCATGTTTCTTTTAATTTTCTATTTTTCCTCTAGTTTTGATGTTATGTCTTTTATGATTAAGAACTAAACCTTTGTTAGTACTTAGATTACATGAACCACAAGATATACCTTGTAGTGATTTAATTTATTATTTAGTTTTTTCAGATTCAATTATAAGTTCTTAATTATTCTTAAATTAATATTTCTAGCTTGTTTATTTTTGTGTGATTTCATGTAATTGAGATTGAGAAATCCAATGTATTAATATATTTAGACTAATTGAAAGGAGTTGCATATAAACCTAGGGATTTAGACATAAATCTTCCAAATTAGGGTCAAACCTAAAAGTGAAATTAATAAATCGATTAATGCAATTCTAGGGGTTTTAATTAGAAGAGAATTTAATTAGTCAATATAGTAGATGTTAATATTCTTGAGAAAAATTATTAGCATAATTGTGAAATTTCCATGGTCCAATACTATATATTATATTAATTCGTGAAATCAAGATTTTATGAGAAGTACTAAGGTGATTCGAATTCCAAGTACTTTTGTCTTCTTTGATTATTTCTTAGTTTAATCTTTGTTCTAGTTAGTCAGTTTGTTAATTTATTTTATTTTATTTTTTAATTGCATTAATCATAGGTATAACAAATTGTTAGGCTAGATAATATGCAATTCTAGTCCTTGTGGGATCGACATGTATTGGCCAATGCTAGTGACAATTACAACATCACTTATTATTAAAAATAAAATCACATCATCAACTATCCAAATAAGGAGTAGGGGATAAAAATTGATGATTAGTCAAAGTTTGCTATTATAGTGTAGAGTTAGGACTCGAATTATAAGAATAGAGAGAGCTATATGCTTTAACTAGTTAACTTCAAGACTTATGGATACTAGATATATGATGCTCAACATCTTATGTTACTAAAAAAGTATTTTTTTTTTGTCTTACACATTAGAAACTTAGGATCTTATCTAGCTTACTTGAGGCAATCCAACCTTATGATCTCATTACTCCCATTCGTATGGTGATTTATATCATTATTTTTGTATTTATATTCAATTTTATAGATTAAACCTACTTTGATAGAACAATACTTGGTCCAAATATTGATATTGAATCTTACTTATCTTATTGCTAAGTGATAAGCAATTATTTATCCATATTTTTATTCTCCTTTTTATATATTTTACTTGTTTATTTTAATATATTCATTTATCGGTACTTAAGTTGTTCATATTTTGTTTCTAGGTATAATTCACTCACTTAGAGTAAAAAAGAATGAATTTAGACAAGGTTAAAGTAATTTGGAGCAGATTTGATTGAGTTATGAAGTGCACGACAATATACAAAGCCATGTTGGAGAGTTTAGAGGTGAGTTAAGTATTTTATACAAAACATGCTTGCGTTGGCTAGAAACACGCTCGTGTTAAGTAGCAAAAATGCCATATTGATGTTACATGCCCATTTTTATGCATGTGTCATCTCTAAAAAGTGTTACGAGTCTATTAGAAGAACACAACCATCAATATGCTCATATTGATGCTCGTGTATCTCTTAAAATCTGAATTGAAATTTTATAAACTAAGATTCATTGATAAATTGAAGAGGATGCTTAAAAATGCAAGTAGAAACCCTAAAATGACATCAAGCAGGTAAAAAAAACTAAGGAAATCCCTTTGGATAGTATTTTCATCAATTTAGAGTGTAGCTTTTAGAGATTTTATAGGTTTCAATCAAGTTATCTTTGATTTTTAGCTTTTTCTTCAGTTTTGTTGTTTTGTTTTCTATGATTATAAACTAAATTCCTATTAGTATCTAGATTAGATAAACTATAGGATGAATCTTATAATGACTTTAATTTAATTATTATTTAGTTTCAGTGAGATTTAATTATATATTCTCAATTATTCTTAAATTAATAGTCAATATGATGATTCAAATTCTAGCTACCCTTGTTTTATTGGTTGATTTTTCATTCTTTCGCCATTCTAATTTATTTGATTGTGTTGACTTATCCTCAATTTATTTTATTTTATTTTAAAGATTATTTATTAATATCACCTTAATTGGTGGTTAAATAATAGGAACATATTATCACTAGTACTTATTGTCCCTGTGACATTGACCCACATATGGCAGTACTAGCTACAACCGTGTGCTTACGATTAAAAACATTAAATCAATTCATTCAATCATGTTTTTATGCCATATTCAAGGACTAAGATATTAGCAACACTTTATTTCTATTAATATAACCATTTATTTCCTTTGTATTTCTTTTTGATATTTTGGTTTTGATCATTGATATTTCTTTCTCTTATTGCTTTTTTAGGAGCTGGATTTGTTTATGAATATAATAATCCATCAGACTTATTAAGTGGGACCCAAAAAATGAAAGAATGGTTATTTAGAATTTCAAAGTAAGACTTAGACATAGGGAAAAAGAGCATGAGTGAGAATTTAAGAATGTGTAACTAGAAACTATGCAAAACAAAAAAGAACACAATCTAAGTATACGAGTCCATCTCTAACTAAAATTGAGTCCATTATCATTAGACCAAATTTTGTAACCAATAACTTTGAGTTTGAGCCAAATTTCAATAAAATGGTGCAAAAGTTTGTTCAATTTGATAGACTGCAATATGAGGATCTAAACCCTCACATTATTAATTTCTTGGAGATTTTTTATACTTTCAAGATAATTAGGGTTAATGAAGATGCAATTAGATTGAGTTTGTTTCCTTTTTCACTGAGGAACCAAATGAAGAAGTGGTTGAGAGGATCAATCTTGACTTAGGATCAAATAGTAGAGAAATTTCTAATAAAGTACTTCTTACTAGCCAAGATGAAGAAAATGAGGAATGACATCTTTTCCTACGCCTAAATTGAATCAGATAATTTATATGATACATATAAGAGATTTAAGGACTTACCGAGAATATGCCTACATCATGGTCTTCCTGTTTGGTTGTAGGTTCATAAATTTTATAATGATCTCATTCCTTCAAACCAGGCAATTAATAAATGTCACATCTAGAGGAACCCTAAATTGTAGGACACCTAAAGCGGGTTAAGAGTTGATAAAAAAGATGGGTATGAAGAGTTATAAGTGGAATTCAATGAGAGATAAACCTAATAAGTTGGCTAGAGTTTATAATGTAGATGAGGTTACAACTTTAGTGGTTTAGTTTGAAGCTTTTAGAAAAAAAAGATTTATGGATCATCGATTGTTCAATAGCTAGCTTAAATGATGTTGTGTGAGTTATATGGAGGAGGATATAGGCTAAGATTTCAAGTTACTAAAGCTATAGTAAAATTGGCCAAATTTGTTGATTGCATGGCTAATACACCTCAAATGTAAAATAACCTATACAATAACTCTTACAACCTAGGATGGAGGAGCTAGTTGAATGTTTCTTAGGAGAATAAGGGACAATAAAGACAAAACCCTCCATTTAGATATTAGCAATAACATCCTCTACAAAAGAAGAAGACTAGCTTGGAAGACATCATGACTAAATTTATTCAAGCAATTGAAATTTGTTCTTAAGTTACTAAAACTTTAATCAGGAACTTTGGGGCTTATATCTATAACTTAAAGAATCAAATAGGACAGTTTCCAAGTAGATTTATATGAGATTGCATGGAGGCCTACCTTACAATACCAAGATAAACCCGAAGGAGTATATAAAGGCAGTCATTCTTAAAAGTGGTAGAGAGTTAAGAGTGGAAAGAAAATAACTTAAAGAGGAGGAGACTAAGACAAAGTTAAAAAAGATAAGGAAGAAGACAAAGAAGGCGAGCAACCCAAGTTAGTGAAGGAGTTCAAGCCTACCATCAAATATCTAGGAAAATTGAAAAGAGATCGAGTAGACAAATAGTTTGGTAAGTTCTCAAAATTTTCTAAAAAATTGTGTATTAACTTACCTTTTGTTGATTCTCTTTAAAAGATGCCAAATTGTGCCAAGTTTTTAAAGGAGGTTATATCAAATGAAAGGAAGTTAGAGGAACTATCTATGGTGAAACTTAGCAAGGGGTATTAAGCTATCCTTAAGAACAAACAACCTAAGAAGTTAGGATTTAGGGAGTTTCACTATCCTTGACTTAATTGGTAGTTTATGAATTGAAAAAGCATTATCTGACTTAGGGGCTAACATTAAATTAATTCCTGTAAGTTATTTAAGAGATTAGGGTTAGGAGAACCAAAATTAATGAGGATGAGTATTTAGTTAGCTGATAGATGAATCCAGTACACTAGGGGCATCATATGGATGAGGACATTGAAGTACCTCTTATATTAGGTCATCCTATATACCCATCAGTATGTCCATATTGCCAAAACCAAGTAAGGTTTTTGAGAAATTGTAAGATTCATGGCCACCAACATACCTATGCTAACTTCCATGAATATTTCATGTTTTTTTAGTTTTAGTGTCAATATAGCTAGGTTAAGTCCTAATAGGGTCATGTAATTTATCATCTTATTTTTGTTTTAACATGGCCTAGATATATGCTTATGTTTTAGTCTATGTTAAACCATGTTATAATATGTTTGAGATATATGCCCATGTTATGGGCCCTTACCTATGTTATTTAAAAATTTAACCTTAATTTGTTCAATACAGGGCAGCTACACTACTATATTACTACTCATGTTGAGAAAAATCCTCTTCAAATTGAACCTCATTACCCAAAATCCCAATTTTCACTTTCTCTCCCAATTTTCTCTTTCGAGAGATGCTCATCCACGTCTCCCTTGTGCAAAAACCAACTTTTAACCTGTTTCTTTTAAATTTTCATCAAGTTAAGGTATGTTTTATGCTTTGTTTCAATAATTAGGTGTAATTTTTAGGAATTTAATTGATATTCTTGAGCTATTTTGCATATTGAGTTCAAATTTTCTACTGATTTATGAGCTATTTTTGATTTATTCATATGAATTTGAATCCCTTAGAGCTATTAATTGGTTTTATATGAATTCTAATGTTAAAATTTTCATGCTTTGCATGTTTTATATATTTGTTAGGCTTTTGTACTTTTTAATTACATAATATTTGGGCATTTTTATTTTTATTTAATTCAGGTGTTTAGATAAATTATTAGCAAATTCTGCAATCAATTAACAATAAGAAGTATTGTTTGATTAATTTAGATGTTTTAAGGTTATTAATGCCATTATATTTTGATAGTTATGGAATAATTTAAGATTTATTTTATTTATTTTTGGTTTTCTTATTATTTCGTAACTAAATGATCATGGGATTACATTAAGGTGTCGTTTATCATGGTTTGATTGTCACAAATTATTCTCTTTATTTTGGAAATTATTTTTTATTTTCATACTTCAGGGAATAGTGACAAAGAGAGCAAATGCACCATAGTAAAGGAGATAAAATGAGATACTTAGGAAGAGGTAAAGGAGTGAAGGTACTTAATAATAACCACTCTGATAGCTAGAATCTATGTCTGTTAAATATCCCATGCATCATTTTGCAACACTGTCTTACATCATGTGGATTGAAAAATTAAGATTGAAGCCTTACGCCAAGAGTTGAAGCATTGATTGAGCATTACTCAACCATATCAAGCTTACTAAAGATGTCTGAGAGTTTATCAGAGTTGGTAGATGGGATCATTTCTTTATAGTGAGAAACTTGACTACTAAGAGTTAAATCTAGAGGTCCTTACCATCAATATAGAGAAATGAGATTACACTTAAAATGTCAATAACATATTGCAATTTTGAGTTTTTGGAGAAATGTATAGAATGAGCTACATTACAACTTCACATTGCATTAGTAGTGCGCTTCTTAGTAGGAGTTAACGAGAACTATGTAGCGCGCATCGCGGAAGGATTGACGTCGATTTTATGGTGTTTTCAATGGGTGTTTTGTTTTGGTGTGTTTTCGACCTTGAGGAATTAAGAAGGATGGAAATTTCGAATTCAAAAAACAAGAAAAAATAAGGATACGCAAGGTTTGATTTCTACAACACCTCTTGGAAACTTGTTCCTAATAATCCCGATGATCAAAATAAAATCCAGAGAAATGAACAATCGACATGCCACAATTGGGAAAACAATTGATAAGTGAAAGATGGTTCGAAAGGTAACAAGAGCAAGAGAATAATGTTTCTCCCTAATTGAAGCCAACGGCTCTCCAACAATTCTGTTATAAAGTTCTTAAAATTTGACCTAAAAAAACACAGTCCAAAAACTAAATAAATATGTCTGATGTGTTGCGCCACTACTGGATCCATATGCTCTTGGGTTTAAGTGATGAAGCATTAAAATAGCCCAAGTCTTCTTGTCTTCAAGCTCTAAGTGTATCCGGTCCAAGGATTTGAGACAAGTGGATTAATTTGGGCTGTGATCCAACTAGCTCTCTTCCAATAGGCTTGGCTAGCTTCATTCTCTTCATAAGTTGGACCACGTGTGTATAGAGAGCCTTCTTGAATCTCTCGATCCTAACTTTGAACATAGGTCTAATTAGAATGACGAGCTCGCCCCCGTCATGTATGCCATCTCCATGGTAATCCTTACTCCTGCTCACATCACTAGTCTACATATTCTATATCGAATGTAATAGGCTAAACCTTTTGTCATTTGAAAGTAACATTTTCCTTAGTATTATCTTGACCATTGCAAAAAGAACTTTTACTGCCAATTTTATAGTTCAGTTTTTTTCTTTTTATCTTTTTTTATGTTAATACTCTCCAAACAAATTTTTCATTTGTCATTTTAAGTTATGACCAACTTTTTTACACTACTCTACATGACCTTTGTTTCTAACTAACTGTTTTTTAGTATGGTGATTCATTGATTCCCTCATTTTTCAAGTGTTTGTTGCAATACAAACAAATGGTAAGTTCTTACCAATCTAGTATGAACTCAAAATAGATCATTATATCTTCTTAAAGAGATTGAACTATTGAGAGTACTTAAACTTTTCTCCATGTAACATAAATAAAGAAACATGTCAAAACCAAATTAATAATTTCAATTAAAGGTAAAAATTGTTGCACATAAAAGTAAATTTACTCAAAACATATAGTAACATTATCTTATTTAAAATCCTGTGATATATGTTAAGTAATCCATTTATATCTAATTCTTGCTTGCTGATCTGGAAATAAAATATAACACATTTATCTAGCTTGTTTTTTATGTTGTATAATCTTAACCTCAATTGATTAAATATATTGTATACAAAAGCTCAAAAATCACCTAAAGTTATATACTTACTCATAACTATTTTCCAAAATTTAGATAATTAAATATAGTAAGTAAAGTACTCGATGAATTTATAAATATTGTATATATAATAATCATTGTGTGAAATCAAGCAATTAGCTTGTAAATAACTTTTAAATTTTTGTGGCATTCCAAAAGAATAAAATAATTAAGATTTTTATAATATAACCACGAATGAATTTCAAAGTTCAAAGTGCCATTAATGCAATTTAAATGATAAGGTCTCATATATCTTTAAAAATTCAATTCCACGATATCCAAATAATTAATATAATAGTCATTATATAAACAAATATTATATAGCCCGATTTCGCTAATTTTGTACAGAAAACAGGTATCAACCTGGGTGATGAAGCAAGGAGCGCAATGGAGCTTAGAGCTGGTGATGGCGACAAAGTTGGAGGCGAGCTGGCACAGATGGAAGGAGAACAAATCTTGAGGAGCTGGCATAGGTGGAAGCGACAATTTGATGTGGCACTGTGGCAGACAGTCTGATAATGAATAATAAAAAGGTGAAAATCAAAATAGAAAAAATATTTCCTAATTTGGTTATTGGTAATAAATAAAATAGAGAATGAAAAAATTGGAATAAATTTTAAGTAATTATAGATTTTTATTTTTAAAGAGAGTGGAAGATTATTTGTAAGTTCAGTAGTTAGTTATATTCCCGTTTTATATAGCAATAATTGAAGGGATTACTTGATTTTCTTTACTCAAGTCTTCCAGTTTTTAATAACGAAAGTCTAATATACTTCTGACAACAAGTTTTTAAAGTTTCATATTTGAAATTGAGATGCGGGTTAACTGCAATCTTCAATGTCGTTTAGTTCGCAAGTCATTTTCTGTACGTCAATGTTACAAGTAATTTCCAATTGCTTAGAGTCTGCTTGTCTCTACTTCTGTTTGCAACATACTTCATGTCAGCTTCACCCATTTTCTTTCAATCGCTTCTTCCTTTCTTATGACTACCCACCAGTGCATGTACGACGTATTTCTTAGCTTCAGAGGTGAAGACACTCGTTACAACTTCGTTTGTCATCTTTCTGATGCACTTTCTCGTTAAGGCCTCATCACCTTCATAGACAATGAAGTTCCAAGAGGGCAAGAAATCAATCCCGTGCTTCTTCGAGCAATACAAATGTCCAAAATTGCTCTCATTATTTTCTCCAAGAACTATTACAACTTCCACATGGTGTTTGGATGAACTTTTATGAATCATTGAATGCCGTGAGACTCACAACCAGATTGTTGTACCCGTGTTATATCATGTTAATCCTTCTGATGTTCGAAAGCAAGTTGGGAGTCTTATGGAATCATTTAAGAAACATAACAAGAATTTCGGAAACTCGAGCGAGATCGAAAAGTGGAAAGATGCCATGACCAAAGCTTCCAATTTTTTAGTATGGGATTCTAATGCCATTAGGTAATTTTCAAAGTTTTTTTTCCCTCCGAAGAAACATTGATGGAGAATCGATCATGATTTTTTGCTTTTTCAAATTCAATCCACAACTTTTTAGGCCAGATAATACATTGATTGATCTAATTGTCAAGGACATTTAGGAGATGTTGGAACATTAGTTACCATGCAGTTTAGAGGGCTTCATGGGTTTGGCTTCAAAGGTTAGGCAAGTAAAAAGTTTACTTGCTGTTGGGTCATCAGATGTTCGCATTTTAGGAATTTGGGGTGTGGGCGGAATAGGAAAAACCACTATTGTTGAAGCTATATTTGCTCTATTTTCAAGTCAATTTGAAAGCCATTGTTTTCTTAAGAATGTTAGAGAAGTATCAGAAATGGGAGGTGCTGAATATTGTCTCAAAGTCAGAAATTGAAGCTTCTCAAAGTCAGAAATTGAAGCTTGCAAAGTCAGAAATTAAAGTTTCTCAAATTCAGAAATTGAAGCTTACTTTCGGTGATTGTTGAGTCAGAAATGGCGATGGTGCAGCTGGCTTTCACACCCATTGAATTCTCTATAAAAGAGAAGCAACAACAATGAAGGAAGAGAAGAGAACGAAGAGAAGAGCAGAAGTTGTTTAGTGTGAGAGAAAATGTTTCCAGAAGTGAGAGAGCAGAACTTTTGAGAGAGAGAGAATATATATATATATAGTTTCTCTTTTCTAGTAGGAGTGGGTGAGCTTGGGTTAATTTGGGTCTTTTAGGAAATTGAGTGATAAACACTATTGTATGCTCTCATTGATTATAGTGAAATACTCAGTCGTTTCCAATTTGGTCGTAGGCATTATCGAACCAGTATAAAAATCTTGGTGTTCTTGTTGTTGTTTTATTATTCACTTCAAAATTTATTAACGTTTATGCACAACAAGTGGTATCAGATCTCCAGTTTTTCCGACTGGGGTAGGAGTGAAAATATATTGGAGCTACAGTACCGGTAGACAGTGTCGGTCAATAGTATCGGTAAACAGTGTCAGTGAACAGTACGGGTGAACAGTGTCAGTGAACAGTACGGGTGAACAGTATCGATGAACAGTGTCGGTGCTACAGTCCTCGTGAACAATACCAGGAACTA
>JANPWT010000245.1:18961328-18973017 GCA_024678245.1 Erythroxylum densum | reverse complement strand
TTTTCATACCGACACCGGGATCCTGGGTTTCGGGAAGGTCCCGGGAATAAAAATTTTTGTTTCCGCTGCTGGAACATGTGATGTTCCTCCCGGGATTTTCCTACATTTAGTACATTATCTATGTACTTGGATTATAATAGATAAACAACTTCCATATCTATCTATATATATTAAATTTATATAATTAAGTTGTTACCTTTTTATACGCAATAAGAGTTTTTCTTAAATTACTATATTTTTAGCAATAAAAAATGTGAATTATTGTTATCTATGAGCAATGTATCAATACACACTCACACTAAAGAATAAAATTATACTCTCACTAACCTACTTTTATACATGATAAATTTATAATCATTTTCAAAACAATCTTTTTAAATTTATCATGAAAGTGAATATTTCAATATCTTTTAAACTTTTAACTATATATCAAATGTATCAGCAAGGGCACTATCATTTAGATATATTGTCATGAGATTTAAACCTTTTATATTTTATGTTACTCCCACTAGTTATATTGATAATTATTTTCCTATAAGAATGCATTATAACAAACATTTTATTTAATAGTGTTTATAAAATGATATCTAACATTTTGGATATCTCATAATCTTCTATTATCCAATTCAGTTCTATACTTACTGTATATATATATGCTTTAACTATTACAAATCATGATTTGAGATTGTATTAACCTGTTATATGTGAGATAAAAGATGAGATAAAAGGGATATCCAATATGCTCGAACTCTGTCTGTAACTTACTACATCACATGCTGAACTGATTAACTTGACTCTTTTAAAGTTATACCATTTTATATCTAGTATGAAATATTACTAACTAATTTAATTAGAACTATTAAAGGCAAGTTGTTATACAAGGCATAACTATAGAAGAAATAAATATTGCACCATACAATATCTCATATTATATTTTGCTCCTTACTCAAACTCATACTATTATGAAATTTAGTTGTGGAACTAGAGAATCTTATTCATTATAGATAGGGTGATCCTAAGCAAATGCAGGGAGGGCCCTCACCCAAGGCCTATGCTCATTAGGGCCTACTGATTACAAGTTATTTTACAACATAAGAGCTTTCCACTTTAAGTAAAACAGGTCTAAAAAGAGTTTTTCCTTTTTATAGATTTAAAGGAATTTATTTAGGGATCAAAAATCAATCTCAATTTAATAAAAAAGGATAGCCCGATCCAATATCATATATACAAAACTTCTTTTTGGGAGGTAAAATAGTTATGGAAGTAGGCATTTCAAAATGAAAGTGTTCCTTCTAAATGTCAAGATTTATATTTTTCTAATTGAAATTTGGGAAGAGAAGGCCTTAAATTTAAGAATTTTTCCTTGGTCTTACCTTCATCATCGTCATTCCTATCTAGATAAGGAATGCATCTCATTTATTCTCTCAAGCTCATTTTTTATTTTTTTGCTTTAAATTTTAGATTTTCTTAGTAGGCCTTTTTATTTGAAGATTAGGTTAAATTTTTAAATTTCATTATGAGTATAATAGTTTTTTTCAATCTAGGTTGAATTTTCTATTTTGAATTAAAACTCAAATTAAATTTTAGGTATAATTTATCTTTTCTTTCATTTCCTATTTCAATTGCAGTTTATCCAAATAATTGTAAATTTTCAATTTGATTATATATGATATTTGTCAATTGCAATTCTAAGTATGATTTCAATTCGAATTAAAAGTTTATGCAAGTAATTTTTCTCTTTCATTTCACATACATCACAGTTAACAGTTTTTATCCCTTATTTCCTTCTTTAATTGCAAATTTTCTCTCTTTCATTTATTAAGCTATGATTAACATTTTCTAATTTATGGGTTCAACTAATTTTGTATATATAAATTTAATTTTGTAAATTGTTGGTAAAGTTTGGTTTCAATATTTTTATAATATGGATATTGATGTTAATCTTTATTCTCTTTGATGAATAGTAGCTCACATTTAGTTTTTTATGTTTTAGAATTACTTGAAATTTTGAAAATGAATTCCAAGTATGATAGCTTTTATAATAAAAGTTTACTCTTTGTCTTTTCATTTTTAATATAGGATATTAAATTTGGTTTTTTTTCTTTGCTGTAGATATATAGTACTATTGTTATGTCTTTGTGATAAATGTCAAGTTATTGTTGTTCTGTTACATGCACCTACTTTTTCCACTTCCATATTTGTTTTTTTTTATAGTTCAAATGTGTTATGATTATTTTATATGATGTTATCTAGAAAGCATTTGTTTGTAAGTAAAAAAAAGAGAAAAAAAAGAAAATGAGTAGAATAGTTAATATCCTAAAAAGGAGCTATCGATAAATTTATTAAAAGAGTGGCTTTTCTAGTGGGAATTATGAGAAATTATGTAAAGATAGTTTCAAACAATCTGATAAAAATTTAATTAATGAGATTCATATTCATAAGAATGAGTAATTTAAGTAAGTAAAACATATATCAAATGCATAAAATTTAGAAAATTTAAGGGTTGATGAGCAACAAATCTCTCTATTAAATATTTATGATCTTATAAATTAGGATAATCATGACAATAAAGTAGGTAATATTTTAATTAAAAAAGGCCTATAAGGGAATTGAATCTTACATTTTTCTTTAAACAATACATATTTACACATTGTTGATACACTGGTTTACTTTGTTTTGGGCCTATAAAATGTTGGGAACAACCTTACCTATAGATGAATAAAAATTTTAAATCTTGCCATATCAATCTTATTGAAGTGTTTCAATATTCTCAATGTCTAATTTTTATTTTTATTTATTCTCTTTAAAATTTTCAAAATCTTAAATTAATATTTTATTTTTCGATATCATAATCATCATTTCACTAAAGATTGAATTGCTCATTCTTTATCCTAACAAGTTTCATATGATTTGATTTGGTCATTCTTTAACTTAGCAAGTTTCATATTAGTTATAATTAAAGGATACGTATGTCCTTGTATGCTACTTTAAGAATCTTGTTATGTTGATTTAACCATTATGATGTAAAAGGATAATTTTTTATATCTAATTTTGTATTCTTTCCACTATGTTAAGCATAAGTCTTCCTTGATCCAATACATATAAAATTATTTGTATAATCTTCAATCAACTACTTTTACTGAACAATCTATTTCTTATTATGCTTTGAATATTGTAGTAATATTGAATCCAAATTCATTATCAATTACTCAAAAGCATGAATCAGTAATATATATATTCTCTATCATATTTTTGTATAAATTATGTTGACAATTTTTCTAATGACAATTATTATCATACCTAAGTCACTGCCTTTAAATGTCCACGTTTATACTTTAGTAGGCTAAATTAAACGAAATAATTTCAATAAGGTACAATACCTTTTTGCTCTGCTCTATGCAATTATTTACGTTATACTACCATTGTATTGACATCCATCTTGCATATCTCTATTAAAATTTACGAGACAAAGGTAATTTCTACTTATAACAAAAATGTAAATATAAACAAGTAATAAGTTCTATGATATGGTTATTTCCACTATTTTATTCGAAATAATAACCTTACTAATATTTCAAAAAGATTACTCTAATATCTCAAGTGAGCTAGGATCTCATTTATATTTAATTGATCTTAAGTTTACTTACTAAACCAACTAAACTTAAATTAGGTATATTACAACTTTATCAATTACATCTTATATAACTCTTAGATCTTCTATGTTGGACCCCTTTTTGCAGCCTAACAATCGCTCTGATACTACAAGATGTTGGACACTATTTTCAGAGCCCAACTATCATTTCAGAGTCGAATAGCTTGAACAACATACAATGTAGGGTTATTCCAATGAACCCTCACTTTGTCGTCATCTCACAAGGGTGGCTTGACCACAACAGCCCATCACCAACATCACATTTTGACTTTTTCAAGCCAATTGTAACTCTATTCCTCTAGTTTATTTTGAAATAAGAATCTTTTCATTCGGAGCTCTATAACTCAAGATATGCTTAGAAATCCAAAGTGTGTTCACAACCAAGTTATGCCCCTTCAACCGATCCCTCATTTTCCTTCTATCAATCTCTTGTAAATCAACTCCAAAAGCTACAAATTTTATTGAGAGATAGGAAAATGTGTCCGGAATCTATTTCTTCAAGAATCACTTAATTTGGAGATCGGGTTATGAAGTTATGGCCAAAAGAATCAACCATGCTCATGTCCTCAATCACGTTGTACCTCTCTTAGAATAATTAGCATAACTTTCACTAGAGATTTCGGATTAAGGTTTTCTTTGAATGGTTTCGAAGAGGACTTCCAAATCTACAACTTGTATGAAGATATGTCCTCACCAAACGATATGTCCTTACCAACCGATATGTCCTTACCAGACGAAGCGTCCTCACCAGACAAAGCATTCTCACAAGATGATACATCCTCTCCAGACGAAGTGTCCTCACAAGATGATCTGTCCTTACCAAACAAAGCGTCCTTACAAGACGATACGTCTTCACCAGACAAAGCGTCCTCATAAGACGATCCATCCTCACCAGACGAAGCGTCCTCATAAGAAGATACGTCCTCACCAGACGAAGCATTCTCATAAGAGGATACGTCCTCACCAGACGAAGCGTCCTCACAAGAGGATATATCCTCACCAGATGAAGCGTCCTCATAAGACGATGTGTCCTCACCAGATGAAATGCCCTCACAAGATGACACGTCATCACCAAACGATACGTCCTATAGTCATGAGCATCTCCACTTATAAGGACCATAACTTTTGACTCCGATATCCAAAAGTCTCATACTTTATACCGTTGGAAAGTTAGGAAGATAAACTACAAACAAAACATGCACATACACCTGGGGAACTTTTCAATTCCAAACTCATTTTCCAAATCAACAGAAACCCATACATAACTTTAATTACATAATGACATTATAAACAAAGGCCTAATACAAAATATAACATATATAGGATGCTCAATGTTTAAAATGCTTATGAAGCTATCCAAAAGTAATCGAACTAACTTAGTTACAAAAGTTTCTAATATCTTGGAGTTTCCAATGTATTGCAAGGATTGCTAACCTTCTAGTTATGTACCTGAGGAGGGAACAATGGGTTGAGCTACACGATATATATATATATATATATTCAGTAATTCAAACATTCTTCAATTTAGTTTAACACCCATAGCACATAACACTCAAATGCATCATACATGACAATTTAAAGATGCAATGCACAAGTATATGCCACAAGCGAAACTGAAGTTTACCCTATGAATACAATGAGTCCAATTTCGGAACTCATATGCCACAAGCGAGCAGTTGGGAGAAGACTCTTATCAACATGCACGTGACAAACAGAATGGTTCCACTCTCGCCCAAATAAAAGCACATAATCATTTTCTCATATGCTCATAATTTTATGCTTTGTCTTCTTTTCATTTAATATAAAATACTATGACCTCTTTTGAGGTATAACATGGTCATATTTCATCATGAATTTTCAACATTTACAAACAAGTCAATTTCAACATACACACATAGCCAAGAATTTGCTCAGTTACACTATAACCATAAATATGTTACCCACCTAATTAGTTGACAAAAATTCAAGTCAAGCTTGCCCTTCCCCTTGCTCTTAGGTAGGATTCCCTTGGCTTCCTAAAATAACCAAGGTTCCATTTAAAATAACATTCCAATAAAATTCTTAAACTTCAAAAATCACAAAATTTCAACAAACACAAATTAAACTCAAATCTAACCTACCCACAATCCATCTAAGTTAGAAAACCTAAGATCCAATTTAGAAACCCTAAAATCAATTGGGTTCTCCTAATCCATCTTCTTCCCACACAAACCTCTTTTCTCTCTAACTCCTTCATCCTCAATACAACCCATTCCTTTAATAAAGCAAGAAGAAAAGATGGTCAACCTACCTTAACAAACTTGATTTTTCTTCTTTTCTTTTTCACCTAAACCTCTCTTCTTCTCTCCTATTTTCATTTTTCACTCTCCTCCCTCTTCAATTCATGTTTTTCTCCTCTTATAAGCAAGACAGCGTATTCTTTTTCCATTTGTACCCTTAATGAGCCCAAAAAGTCCATCTTACCCTTCCTTAGAAGCTTATGTCCTTTTATGCTTAAGTGATCTCTCAAACATGCCCTTGAACATCCTTATTACATTAATACTTTAATTCCACTTACCCATTCAATAAATCCTACTAACCTTGACATAATTGTAACTCCAAAAATTTAATCTATCTAAACCTCAAAACTATTTCAAATCATGCTTAACTTAATTTTTTTTCAGAGTCCAACAATCAAGCATAATTGAATCGACAAAATAAAGGTAAGACAAAACAAGGATAAAATAATCCCTAAGTTTCGATCATTGATTAACTTTAATCTTATTGTGAATCTCAATTATTCACTTATTCGATATTTTAGTTTTATTAGTTGTTTTAATTTTAGTAAATTTTTTTAATTCAATCAATCTTTTAATACTTTAAACAAAGTGCATTCAAGTTGTTAGGTTTCTAATTAGTCGTCATGGGAATGATACCTTTTTTTAATAAGTTATGATTTTTATACTTGTGTTATTGAAAGTTTTTATATAAAACTTATCAACATCTCCTTAATAGATCTATGAATTTTGAAATTTTGTCTCAGTGTGGAGCTGTGAGCATTTAGTGCATTATTATATGAATTATGTGCTTGCTTTTCTCCTATCTTGAGTGTTTAATTCCCTAGGTTTGAGTTGAGTGTTGCTTGGATTGACTGATGTCTTCTCCTTATGTCGATGATATTTAAAGATTTAATCTCCATCAATCTTTTGTGAAAAGTTTTCAATTTTTCCTTCATTGTCCTCAATTTCCTCATGCATTTGTACTATTCATACCCCATCACACTCAATCTTTATCCTTCATCAACAACTTCCTTAAATCCATCCTATGTTCGCCAAGGAATTCAAGAATCTAAAGGTGTTTGCTTGATTAATGAGCTAACTAGATTATAGATCTCAATGGGACTTTGGTCTAATGCTAAAGGTTAATTGAAGATGGCTTTGCTTCCTTTGAATTTTTCCATCCATGCTTGCTTAACCAATGCTCTATTTGGCTTTCTCTTAAGTAGTCTTTTAAACTCACTATTTGTTTGACCATGTTTGGTGATTGCCCTCATATTTCAGATCCTCCACCACTATACTCCTTATAAAATTTCTAAATTTAGTTCAAGTTATTAGTGAGTTAAGTCCTCCTGCTGATTTTGAATTGTGTAAGATGCAACTGAATTGTGTAAGATGCAACTGAAATCTCCAATCATTAAACATGATACCAATGAGTATGTAGATAGGTTCCTAATTTCTTCCCATAATGACTTCCTTTGAAAAGCAAGGTTAACAATATAAATAAATTTTTTTATAGTTTATGATCTAAAAATTTTAGTATGGTTGATAAGTGAATGGCCCGTGAAGTAGAGCTATTGTTGTATATCACATTAGCTGTGGGTTGTAGCAAACAAGGATCCTGCCTTTGTGAGAGCTATAGTTTAACAATGACTCCCAATTATTCTATAAAATCCATATCTTTTTGATGTTTTTCTCCTTTATATTTGTTTCTAAAAAGCCAAATATTGTTAAATTTATTCCCTTGAATTAGTTAAATACTACTTAGAAAGGCCAAATATTATTGACTTTATTCCCTTGAATTAGTTAAATACTTCTTATTGTTTGTTAGGGTAATTAAGACCTCTATAATATTCCATGCTACAACTAATATTTTCAATCACGGAGAAGACTTCCCCTTGTTCTTTTTTCTATCATTCAAGATGTTATTTGATTGACAATTATCCTTTAAAAATGCATGTCCTACGTTAAGCTTCCAATAAGAAGAACATGTGATAGAATTGTGAGATCTTCAAACCCATTTTTGGCTTCTTTTATCATATATATGAGGTAAGAGTTTAAAATCTTAACATTAGAAGGTACTTCAAACTCTAATTTAAATTGAATCCTCAAATAACGAGTTATTTTGAAGTCATAAATGAAGCAGGTAAACTAGGCCATATCAACATCAAGTGGAGCTTGCTTCTTGAGGTTGCTCTTCAATGGGGTAGAGGTCGACCCTGAAGCTTTTTCGTTATTTCAGCAACATACTTTCCCTGATGAAAGGCATGTTGCAATTCCAATTCAGTCGGTTGACGGGTTCCATCAGCTGCATAAGTCCCGGCACCATAAGAAGATCCGCCTTTCACTTCATTCATCTCAAACATTCCACTTCCGAAGGTGTATCCCAGCGGAACAAACAGCATACCATGGTGTGCTAACTGAGTTATCGCCGTAAGTCTGCACATAGAAGAAGATATGTTAAAAGCCATGTTGTTGAAAATGTGATTCATATTCATTTGTTTTTTTTTTTTTTTTTTCGTTGTGGTTAGCCAAATCAACTGTTGGAGATAACCAGATTTTCCATCAAACTGTAGACCAATATGAAACTTGAATCTGTTTTTCATATCTGGAAGGGAACCTATTATATATTTTTGGTGTATAAAAGGGTCCACCAGGATTTGAAAACTTTGGTGGGGGAGACTTTCGACCTTCTTTCCGATTGTCCACAATGGGGGCACATCAATTTAGAAGATGGAGATGGAGATGGAATTAGGCAGGCCATAGTTAAGAGAAAAAGGTCTCACAGTAAAGATCCAAAATTACTGGTGATAAAAGCAAAAGGACTGACGCAGTAAGTTCCTGGCCTCCCCCGTGGAAACCAGTGCTCCAGAAAATTCCAGCAGGCTTGCCAGCAAGTGCTTGTGATTCCCATAGCTCTTGTGTGGCATCAAAAAAGGCCTTGAATTGGGCTGCCATAACTCCAAAACGAGAAGGAAAACCGAAAAGAAAACCATCTGCCTCACACAGTTGATAGGGCTGAATCTCCGGAACATCATTTGCTTTAGGAGGGGCCTTCATTTTCTGTATTATCAAGTTGGAAAGGGTCTCGGGTACCTAATATAATAATTCCACTCCATCACATAAAAATTTGTGAATGCATTATTTTAATTTACATTGATTCTGTCAGACGAATCCAAGTAACTCGTTCCTTTTTCATAGGAATCTCGTCTTCACCATTATACATGATGCGTGCAAATAACTTAACTCCTTTTCCATAACAATCTCATCTAAATTACCTGCCAGAGCGTTGCTTCCACGTCTTCAACTGCATTAGCTCCGCGCTGCACTTCTCTTGCCATTCTCTCCACGTGTCCATATAGAGAGTAATATCTAGAAAATATGATACAGGATGGAAAAATAGTACACTGAGACCTTGAGAGGGTTATGGTGAACAGCAGTAGAGGAAGAAACACTCACATAATGTACACCTTAGTCTTAGACCTATCCATGTCCTCTCTTTTGCTTTTTTCAAAAAGCTGTGGTCGATCCTATTTTATCATACCGGTAATTATTACACGCCTCTTCCCTGGATCAATGCGACGGAATGTTAGCATATGAGAAGAAGCTGTCAAACATCTCTTCATAATGACACAAACAGGTAAACAAGAGATCCTACTCCTTATGTTTTTAACTCCAAACTCAAAGATGTTTCGCTTTGGCTTGTGTTACTCCAACATAAACTCAACTCGACTTGATTAGATTGCAGCTTACTGCTAATCAGTGACACAACGAGAACCCATTTGGGAGTTGAAATACAAAATTACTAGTAGATATTAGACTTCGTGATTGAATCGGAAAAACTACGGCAACAGTAAAGATCCTGTCAAATGGGGCTCTGAAGAACTAATTCCATACATCAAAAATAACCAAACTTTAACAAAGCAAAGCAAGCAAAGGCATCGAGAACAGATGAAACAGTAATCAATCCCTTGATCATCACATACATCAACATAAAACATATATTTTGAAACGGGGAATCAAATTCAAATGCAAATTACTGAGGCCCCATATAGGTAATTATGTTTCCCAACTACATAAACAATTAGCTGTGGCAAATGTAAAACCAGAATTTTAATTTCCAAACAGAGACAACCGAAGAACTTGGTTCTTGTTTGTAATAAAAAGAAAAAGCGGGAGTGACCGTACCTGCAAATCAAACCAACAATTTTGGCAAGATAAAAGCAAACAAGGACACTATTCGTCTACAGCAGAAACACTTGATCGAGGAGAAAGAAAGATAGGAATTTTTTCAAGAATATCGTTTATCGGAATAAAGCTATGATGTCATGATATGTCTTGCAAGAACAAAATTTGTTGCAGATAAACATGATTTTACGTGGCATAACATTATCGTTTTTGGATCTATGCAAAAGAACAAACTTTGATGCAGATAGACATGACTTTACGTGGCATAACATTATCTTTTCTGATCTATCCAAAAGTCAATGCTTTAGTCGTCATCTCTCATTAATTAGAATAAAAATATGATATATAATATTTTACTTTCTTCCAGGCTCACATACGGGTCATGTCTTTTCAGTTTGAGAGCTCCTTTTGCGGTTCAACTTCTATGCATAACTCTTTATAGCCAATTCGACCTATGAATGCAATGTTCTCATCCATAAATATTGCTTTACCTAGTTCACTTGCAAAATAGCTTAGGCTTACGGCAATCCAATATTTTAGATGTATGTTATAGAATTCTACCCATATAAGAACTATTTTTAATTTTTCTCTGTTCAGTTCTATTCCATGCTTCCATCTTTTAAGTGTTTTGGGCTTTCCCATGTAATGCCAAAGGCTTGTCTCTCTCTCTTTTTTTTTGTAAAGGCTTGTCTCAATCCCTTTTTTTGTTTGAGTTTCTAAATTTAAAGTGAATAGAAAGAAATCAACTTGATTAATGAGTAATATCATTAAGCCATGTTGATTCCACTTATTTTTTGCCCATGCTTTGACCGTAGGATATGTTGGCCTCTTGTCTACAAAGTACCTAACTACTCCGCTTAGCCATCTTAAGGCCCTTCCTTGAGTACTTCAATTGGTGATGACACAATGCCTAAAACTTCCATTGATCATGGAATCAAGGATAACTTGAAGGTGCAATCTTTTTCTCTAGCCACCTATGACCATGTCTTATTGGTGACCTGTTTCTCTTCTAGAAGCAAAGGCACAACTTGTATAGTCTTCAACTTAGAATCATGGAAGGTCTTATGGTTTGTGGTCTTGAAGTGGGATTGAAATTGTAAGGGCCTAAAAGTAGTAAGGATTGAAAAAGTTTTGGTGACAAATGGAGAAGCTTGGTTTTTGCCTAGGTTTGGGGAGGAAGGTCCTTGTAGGGGTAAGAAGTTTCCAATGTTTGTGTCCATGAGCTAGAAAGGGATATTTCATTGTTTAGTAGTTGAAAAGTTTGAAAATTAGTTTCTTAAAATGGTAATAAAGTAAGCAAAAGCTGAAAATTTATTTTTGGTGGACAAAACTACCCTTAATGTACTTACCACACATAAGCAAGTTTATAGAATGTTCATTAAGAAGAGAAGAATGAAAGGGTAGTGAAGAAGAGGTGAAGAGCTGATGGCAAGAAGAAAGATAGAGTTGAAGAAAGACCTACTTAGTAGAGTAAGAAGATGTAAATCATAAACCAAGAGGAAGATATGACCTGTAGCATCCTAGGTAGTCAAGTTTAGAGAGAAGTAGGAGAGTTTTTCTAAATGCATAGACCTTTTTTATTAATGTCGCAGCT
>JANPWT010000245.1:18929550-18942352 GCA_024678245.1 Erythroxylum densum | reverse complement strand
GGCTTTTGTAAATTATTATTGAATGATTGTAATAACTGAAAATGTTTATTTATGAACGTGGGCTCAGATTGTTTACTGTCTATTCCATGCACATGAGTGTAATAAAAAAACAATTTCATACTGAGTTTCGACTGACTGATGTAGCATGCCATCCTCGTGAGACAAGGATCCAGATATCACCATCGATGTCGGGTTCGGGTCACACGGGAGTGGGGTGTTACACTTCCCATGCTGCAAATCTTGGATCATCCTGTAAAGGACCAGTGCCCATTAAATGGCTCAATTTTCCTCTCTCCTTTAGGAATGTGCGGACCAGTTGTGACTATTTTTAATAATTTTTTCCATTCAATCGATACGCAACTTGAATATTCTACGAATCTTTTAATATGACAGCAACAACGTTCTCGACCATGAAGCTGATGATTTCAACTGAACTATTAGGTGAGTTTGTCATGGTTGAAGGCTAAGGAAAGGAGCAGGAAATTGAGTGATAAGCCTAGGATAGTGAGAGAGATAGTAAAGATGATGCTCTCGATTAGTATGACCAAAGGAACAAATCAAGATTTTTCTTTTAAGAAAGAGACAATAGCTTTGATACCATGTAAAATAATAACAAAGAAGAATACTTTTATTCTTAATCATATGTAGGTTATAGCCATAGTATATATATACAATTATCTATATTAAATATACAACAAAATTTTAAGATATATCAAAATCTACATCTTATCATAATCCCTAACAATTAGGGATTTATATAAATCCTATACAATCTTCTAGATACTGCCACGTAATCGGAAATCGTAAAGTAATTGTTGTAAGAAAGTTCACAGCTTGTCAGTTGCAATGCAATTCGTTTGATTGTTGAGCGGTCAAGGTGGACCGAGGCCAATAGAGTTTAGAAGTAATAAAACATCGCCAGCTGTCCCACCTGCACCGCTGTCTCTTAATTGTCTGAAATAGTTGGAGACTTTAGTTAACTTACTTGCCCATACAAAACGGGAACCTAGAAATCAATGAATCGGTATGACACGTGTGAACAAAGAAACCTGAATGGTCGGCGGCGTCACGCTTTGGAAATCAATTGACATGAACTGACGTAGTCGGTGAGAACACGTGGCATATTAATAACGGCCAACCAGCCCGCGTAGGACTCAAAAATCAACTTGCTCTTGCTTCGCAATGTGCCAGCTGACCCGGATCCAATTCGAGTCCCATAAGCCTGTTATATACAGTGACTGGTTACCTGTGGCCCCGTTATATACAACGCGTTTTTTGTCTTTTACTAACTGGCGTTAGTCGGTTAGATTTTGTAATAAGTTTAGTTTGACCAAACTGCTACATATTTATTACTTCTGCTCATGTTTTAAATCGATGTAGCTCGCTCTCGCTCTCCCTCTCTCTCTCTCTCTCACAATTGCCGCGAAGCTACGGTTGGTTGTTGGTACTAGGCTTTGCTTCTTCTTTGTGATCGCCGGCGTTTGACCGTAAATTATTACTGATTAGAGTACGTGTTTCTTTAGCTTGTCATGCAGTTTACTGATCTCCGAGATCCATGAAGTAATGATTAGCGGTTTATGATTTGATATTTAGTGTTCCGAGTTAGGATTTACCTTTTCTTTTTTCTTTAATAATGCTCTCTGTGTCGAGCTGTTACAGTGAGTGGTTTCATTTTCTGTGAAATTATTTGACTTTTTATGGTTGATAAATTTCAGGTCGGAGTGAATTGGAAGAAAGAAGAAAAGTTAAAGCTTTTAAAGGATCAGTTGAATTCCAACTTTGAGTATTTTTTTTCAATGTTGAGCTTTTGCTGCCTTTTGCTCTGAAAATGGGAGTGAAAGTAGCTGTCTCTACCCGTTTTCAGTGGTCGCAACCACTTTTACCTCACTCTACAGTAGCATATCAATCCCTAACTTCCTCAGCTGTCTCTTCATTCTCTTCATGCTGTCGTTCCGGCGGAGTCTACCTACAGAGACCCTCTCTGCTTCTACGGACTTGCTCTTTTGAGCATCCGAAGTCAAGAGCTAGGCATCGGAGTAGCGTTGGACGATCTTGTAGTGCGAGCTTAGACGCCTTCTCAGATGAAGAATTCTCTAAGAAAATCCAAGAGTTGGCACTCAGATTCCAGCTCTCTGATCAAGACACCAGTAACGCGTTAGATTCCAAATCCGAGATGCTCTGTGAGGATTCCAGTGACAGTGATGGTGCATTTAGCTGTAGCAGTATCAGTGGAGAATCTTCTAGACGGTTCCATCTTGATTATGTTGTACAGCCTCCGTGGATCGAACTCCATCAAGACCCAACGGATGATATTGTTATTCCGGCGAGTATTGAACGGAAAGCCAATAGCGTCGAACTTCCGTTATCTCTTCGAATTATAAAGAGGAAAATGCAGTGGCAAGAAGGATTTATTGAAGCAGGAGAATCTGCTTACTGCTCTGTTAAAAAGGCGTTTTCTTCTATGGTGTTTATAATCAGAGAACTCCACAGCTTCACCTTGCAGATAAGGGAGGTATTGTTAACTGAAGATTTGAAGGATATTCTTGTTCGAGTACACAATGAAATGCACGCCTCTTTTGTGTGGTTGTTTCAACAAGTTTTCTCCCATACACCCACTCTTATGGTATATGTTATGATTCTACTTGCAAACTTCACTGTGTATTCCGTGGCGAGTAACGCTGCTATTGCAGCTACGCCACATGGGTCTCACGCCGCAAGAGCAGAGATTGTGTCAGCTGTTGAAATTCAGGACCAGAAGAGTCCAAAGTTCGATTCTTCCACGGTGAAGACGTTCTTAGTGTCGGGTTCTAGTGGTAAATCGGCTTCTGTTGGTGGTTTTAACGGCGGTGGTGGAAAGGTTCGACCGTTGGCCAGTGGCACAGAAGACGACTGGTGGTTTGTTGGGTCAGAAGAATTCAGAACGATTGTTCTCGATGGTGCTTCCCATTTGTCATCTTTAGGCACCAAGAGAGAGGCAGAGTCAGTGTCAGGGCAGGTGAGTGAAGAAGAGTTAACAAAATGGAACTCACTTCTTGAAGAAGCTTCTCTCATGCTAGCTTCAATGAGAGACGAATCTCTGGATCAAGAGACCATGCAAAGATTAGTTTCACCAATTACAGCCACGATGGAACCAGATGATTATGAAGATTATTTTAGAACAGAACTACTATACCAAACGGGATTGTCCCACGAGCCTGGTAATCCCCTCCTACTTGCAAATTATGCTCAGTTTCTCTATCTCGTCGCCCATGATTACGACAGGTATATATTTATTTCCTCGCTTCATCAATTTCATATTACCAGATTTAGCTTAAAGGTTCGAGGATATAGTGTATCATAGCATGATATTTTCCTTTCCTAAGTTTCCAGTCGTTGAAGTTTATGGTTCTGTGTCTGGTTGTTGATATCGCCTTGGTTTTTCTGCATATACAAAGCTTCGCAAATATGACTCGTCTTTCAATATCTATTGTCGTGTTGTTCGTTTTTTTTCCCCCCTGATGATGGATGGATGGGGATTGTGTGGCTGTGCATTTCTTTCAAAAGCCTAAAAAAAAAAAAAAAAAGCCCTTTCTGATTTCCATCACCTTCTGCGCGTGAACCCTCCACACCCGTTGGCTTGAAATATCTTATTGAAGTCGGCATCCTCGGAGTAGTTGTTGACCGTGTAAAAAGCTCTTAATCTGTTATCATTGACTTGAGTTTTCGTTTTTTGTTTTATGTGAAAACAGAGCGGAAGATTACTTTAAGAGAGCAGTAGGAGTAGAGACACGAGACGCAGAGGCATACAACAAATACGCAACTTTTCTATGGAGGATTAGAAAGGACTTGTGGGCAGCTGAGGAAACTTTCTTGGAAGCCATAGCCAGCGATCCTTCCAATACCTACCATGCAGCTAATTACGCTCATTTTCTGTGGAACACCGGCGGCGAAGACACCTGTTTCCCTCTCAGCTCACCAGATACTGCTCAAGAAGTCTAAATTCTTCGAAAACACACTCAAAGATAATAATAAAAAAACGAAGATCACAGAAGATGCAAAACCCCACGTGCTCCAATTTCAAGTTTGTATATTTCAAAATATATTCCCATGAAATTCCAAAGTTTTTTCCATTTTTCTTTCTCGCGAGTACAACTTTTTCCGATTTCTTTGGTTGGAGTGGGATATTTCCTCGAGGCTGAGGGAAATAAGGATATTTGGGTAGTGTTGGGTCGAAAGCTAGGATGCACGTGACCGAGTGAATAAAATTCTTAATGTGAATGTTCGAAGGTGTGGACGTTTGCCATTTGATTGGCCAGCCTTGGCTTGATCCCCGGACATTACAATAGGCTTGGACTTTCATCAACGCTCGTTCCACATTTAAGTACGCTTTCGTTCCTAAGTCTACCTTCTACACAAAACACTTTGTTAAAGAGAAAAAGGAATGTGGAAGAATGCAAGATACTTTTATTAGAGAACTCTGTTAAGAATGCTACAATGCTTATGTTCTCTATAATCTTTTATGCTACAAATAAGGCACCCTTAAAGGGTATGTTTACTATTTCATTTCTAGAATAGATGGTCAAGATTTACTTGATTTAATGGTCTACATTGATGTTCTAGAATTCTGTATATTACTCTACATAATTCATGTACAATATTTACCTTTCTAAAACATTGTACAAGCTTTTGTAATGTTCTATATTATTCCACAATGTTCTATAAGCTTTCATATAGGCTTCTACCAAATTTCAGAAGCTTCTAAAGTCTTCCATAAGCTTATATCATGTTCCTGAAGCAATCAGAGTCTTTCATAAGATTGTAACATGATCTAGAAGACTTTTTTTAACCAAACTTTAGCTTGTGAGCTTTAAAACATGCAGAACGTAACATTCTTCCCTACCTAATTCAATGATGTCCCCATCATATCCTAGTGAAACTCTTAGATTTTATCTTTGTATTGCCAAAGAGAAAGCTTCTGCTCCCAATTAACTTGGTTTTTCAACTATCCCTTCCATATGATCAAGTATTCATCATAGGGTGGATGTGAGCCTCTTCCTGGTATAGTCCTATGTATCAAGATCTCTTCCACCTGACATTCATGCGTCATGGTCATAGTGGTGGGTGGGCGCCTTGATTCACCCCTGCTTGGATCTTTCTTATCATCGTGATAAGGTTTTAAGAAACTTACATGAAATACATGATGAATCTCCAAGTGTGAGGGTATCTTGACTAGGTACACCAACTTTTTCACCCTTTTCTCTACTGGAAAAGGTCATTCGTACATTTGAATCAAGCCCTTATGAACACCTCTTCCAACACGTCTATGAAAAAGGAGATTGACCATCACCAAATCTCCTTCGTCAAACTCCAAATGGTGCCTTCTCTTATCGGCTCATTTTTTCATCTTCTTGGCTGCTCAATTTAAATATGCCCTTGCCATATCGAACTTCTCATGCCAACTTTTGGCGAATAAGTATGCTCCAAGGATTTTACCATTATAACCAACAACAAGAGTGTGCAGAGTTAAAGGCTATTGTCTAGTAGCTAACTGGAAAGGACTAACTCAGTAGAGTCACTTCGCTGCAAATTATATGAGAATTGGGCAACAACAATCAATTTCACCCAATTTTACTAGTTGGAACTTACATAGTACTTCAAATATAACTCCAATAAGACATTCAACCATTCCATATGTCCATCAGTTTGTGGACGAAAGCTTATAGAAAAGTTTAACTTTGACCCCAAGAGCTTGAACAATTCTGTCCAAAATCGTCCTATAAAGCGAATGATTTTATCACTAATGATGGTTTGTGGAATGACCCAATACTTGACTATATACCTAAAGAACAAATGAGCAGCATCCTCTCCAGTAAATTTTATTGGCATGGGTATCAATACTCCATACTTGTTGAAACGATCCACAATAACCATTATGTTGCTTTATCCCTATACTTTTGGCAACCCGATGATGAAATCCATTGAGATATTCCCGTGGTCTCTAAGAAATTGACAATGGCTGCAATAATCCACTTGATGCTTTAAGCTCCACATTATTTTGTTGGCTCACAAGATAAGTCTTCACGTAGGCCTCAATGTCATCTATCATTTAGGGCTAATAGTAGGCACGCTCCATAAGTGTCAAGGTTCGATTCATCCCTTGATGACTAGCTCATAAGGAGTTATAACACTCCTTGATGATCTCCTTTCTCAATCCCTTCTACTTGGGCACATAAATCTAGCTCCCTTTAGTGATGAGCAACCCATATCCAAGCCAAAACTTGCGATTCTTTCCCTCCTCGATGTGCTTCAACACTATTTTTGGTTTGGTGATCACGTTACAATCCCTCTTTCAGACGGTCATGCAAAGGAGAGTTAGGATTTGACGTATTTGCCAACTCTGGTCTACCTCTTTTCTTGGGGGTAAATCCTTTGACAACTCGAGTGGCCCAAAATCCTTGTACTCCTCAAGGATGCAAACAATCTCTTTAGGCAGTTCTTCAGGAGTAATGTCACTTTCCTTCTTAAGTGTCACTAAGAACGTCAACTCTTTCTTCTCCATTCCTTTGAAGGGTTGCACGATTTAAAAGTATTAGTCTTCATTGGTACCTTGCAAGACAAAAATACCTTTTTGTTGTTTCCCTTCTCTACAATGCATATTGTATTTGCAAATGGAATTGGAGTAGCTTTCACTTTATCTATGAACTCTATACCTAACACCACCTGCAAATCATCAATGGGAACAATAGAAAAATCTATATAACCATGCCACTTACCTATACAGATCTCTATGTTCTTTTCCACTCCACACACATGCTTTTAGCCACCGAGTTCACTACCTTTATCGAACCATCGGTGGGTGTGTACTTGATGCTCAACCACTTGGCTTCTTTTAACTTCATAAAGTTGTTCGTAGAACCAGTATCCACCAAAACTCTTGTACTTTGTCCACCAATCTTCATGTCTACGAACAATCGCCCTTTCTTTTTATTTTTTGGCATCTCCACTTTGGCATTGATGACATGAAGAACTTCTAAGGATCCATTCCTTTCCTCAACTGATTTTGAGGTTTCTTCTTGAGGCAACAAGCTTGCTCTTCTTAGGAAAGTCTCTAATTTGATGAGGTTTTTCGCAAAAGTAACATTTTAAAGTGGGACTCCACTCTTGTCTTCCTTGTGGACCTTGCTTGAACCTTCCTTTAGCTTTCCATTCTTTAAAGCTCCATCCTTGCTTTGTTTCTTTTCTCCCCCACCCTTTCCCTTATCACTATTTTGGGACTTATGGTGGACATCCCTTCTTACTTCATAAAGGGATTCATCTACCGCAATGGCATTAACAAGATCTTGCACACCTCACCTCTCTAACTCCGTCTTGGTCCATAATTTTAAGCCATTATAGAAGGAAAAGAATGCTACTTTGTTTGGATAATTGAGAATTTCTAGCAATACCTCTTGAAACTCCCTAACTTGTTCAAAATACTAATGGGAGAGAAATTAAGTAAAATTTTACCAATAAAACTATCACTAAGGCTCCTAAGGATCAATTGAAAATGGATTCTTAAAAGGATGCATATTACTACTCTTAATATAGGAGGCTTCAAATATTGAGACAAATAAGAATTCTCAAATGTTCTCTCATATTTAGGTGGAACTAAGCCAATTATCTGCTAGAGAAAATGAAGTAAGCTTCACCATAATTAAGAAAAGGCCTAGTATAAAATTATAAAAGAAGCCTAGTATAAGTTTTTGTATTCAAAGTTCCCCCTAATTTCTATTTTAGTTAGTGATGTTAGAGGACTTAATAAAAAACAAGTTATTAAAGATATCTTTAATAAGAGAAAACCTATCTTAATAAGCCTTCTAGAAACCAAAATAAAAGTAAATTTATAGAAAAAATAACTTTTGGTTTCTTAGTAAAAATCAGAGTCCAATCTCCTATCATCAACAACATTACAATGGAAGGATAGTGGTAGCTTTTGACAAGTATCAAGTTCAACTTATCTAATTCTTCTCCACAAATTAAGTAATCCATCTTACCATCTTTTCCTAAATTCCCCAAACTAGATTAGTGTTTTTGTTATTTATACTACTAAGTTTTTTTTTAGAGGAATGCATTATAAGGTGAATTGAAGTAAGATTCATACTATAAATCAAAATCTATACATCAACCTAGTTGGTTTCAACAATACAATACTTAATGATGTGAGTAGGAGCAAAGACTACCATGGAGATGGTGTGCATGATAGGAGTGAGCTTGTCATTCCAGTTGGACCTATGTCTAGAGTTACGACCGAGAGACTCAAAGAGGCTTTCTATGCATATGTGGGCCAATTTGTGGAGAGGATGGACTGCACCAAGCCTATTGGAGGAGAGCTATCTGAATCACAGCCTAAATTGATTCATTTATCTCAAATCTTTATATTGAACTCTCTTAGGACTTAAAGATCATTGTATTGGGCTAGGCATCATCACTTAAGCCCAAGAGGCTAGGCACGCCTACGATTAGACTTGGGGCTACGTTGGATCAGGCCTAGATGTGCTTTTTATTATTTGATTTTTGGACTTGTTTTAAGTTATATTTATTTTGGGCTTCCATATATTATTTAGCCCAAGTCTTTTATTAATTGACCTAGGTATAAATACCCTCTTAGATTTAGGGAAAGACAACTTTGAGATAAAATTATTCTTGTGTTGCCGTCGGCCACAAAGTGAGGGTTTTCACCTCTTGTTCTTATTACATTAGGAATCAATAATTTACTTATCAATTTCATCAAAATTATGGCGTGTTTGTTTGGTTCAATTTCTTGGAATTAATTCCCATCATCTAGGTTGTTTGGAACGGGAGTGAATTTCTTGCGTATCCCTTTCTTTTCAATTAGGTTAATTCTATCCTATTAAAGAACATCATAGCCGAACCAAGAAAATCAAGAAATCTTCATCATTCTACATAGTCGACGTGCCTTTTTTCATCCAAAGAGTCACGAACAGACCATCATCAATCCACGCATCTCTATCGCTCACGTTATTTTGGTATCAGAGCTATGACTCAAAGTAAATTCCTATTTACCTCTTTTCGCAATTAGTGATTGTTCACTTTTATTCATTGTTCTTGTTTGATACCGTCAGCTGTTTAACCAGACCTAGGGTGTGAAAATTTTGGCCTAGGGTTTCTTGAATTCTTGATTTATTTATCTTCTTATAATCGGCCAAAAAAAACAAAAAAATGAAAATGACGATGAACATAATATAAAAACGAAAAAATGAAAAAAAAATGAAAAAATGTAGAAAAAAAGAAAAGAACATCACACATATATAAACAAAGGGCCTTGAAATTCGATTGTTAATTTTTTTATATTTAGATTGAATTCTACATTGTCTTATCTTAGTTTGGCGTGTTACACATTGTGATCATTACTTGGGAATATTGTTGTTTGTTAAATTGGCGTGTTACACATTGTGACAAACATATTATAAATGTTTACATCCTTTTCTTCATAATATTTCTTTACGAATAATTGACTTCTTTTAATCATAGCTCTCTCTACAAAAATCCAAATGTCATGATTCTTGTGCCCTCCGAAACTAGACGTCCATTATTATTAATATATCAAAAAATTACAAAAACAATATCTCCCTTTAAATATAATCTCTATCCAAATTATGTCCTATTTCTGGTAAGAAATAGACTAGCAACCAATACTCAAACAATAACAAATCCTTATCAATGTATCTCCTAACAACCGATTCACAAAAGCATTAATAAAACATCAATAATCATTTGTCATGTTTTATACTTTCACTAATTCGGACTCTAAGGTCCTCAAAAATTAGGAAATAATACAAGGTTCCTACACAGGGGTCTATCACAGGTAGTATAAGGGAAACAAGAATAACTCGAACTCTAGTCACTATTTTGTTAACCTACTTTCACAGAAGTCAAGTTAAGACTTATATCTACAACTTTCATTGTTTGAGTTTCTTCAAATTTGTGCTATAAGAATATGAAAGACAGATAGAAAGTGAAAGATGAAATTGAAACCAGAATTTCAACTTACCTTGATAACTTCTTTTCCTTCTCCTCTTCTCTTCCACTTTTTCTCCTCTCTTCTCATTTTTGTTTTTCTCCCTCTTCTAACCTTATGGCAGACCTTCACTATTACTTCTATTGCCTTTTTATCCATTTTCTCTAGAAAATTCAAAAGGTCAAACTAATCCATGTGTCACCATTCCATTGGTCCATGTGTCACCATTCTATTGGTACATATGTTATCCTTCTATTGGTCCATGTGTCACTATTCTATTGGTACATATGTCACTTACTTTAAGTTCCACATGTCACTCATATAAGCCTCTATATGTCACTAATGGCACCAATTGTAAGGCTACACGTGTCATTAATTATAAAGCTATATATGTCACCATTAATAAAGCTACACATGTTACCATTCTATTGCTCCAGATGAAATGTCATTTGTCATAAACCTAAAGTGCCATTTGTCACAATTATACTCAAGCCATATGTCATCCATTTAATTGAGATATTTGTCACTTATTCTCAATGGCACATGTCATTATTTCATAGGCCTATTCAACCGAAATTCCCATGTATAAATTTGCCTTACTCTTTAACATTTTTCTTAAACTAGATGCACATATCACCTCATCAATTACTCAATTGTAACAATAAATTCTCAATTCATTAATTATTTATTCATGTTATTGGTAAATGAAAATGCAAAACATCGGGAATGCACATTCATATCACATTCATTTTTGTTCCATACCCCGAAATATGTCAATTGAGTGCATATACTATCTTGCAATATTTTCTAAATCATGATTCATATGTGTATACGAATATTATGCATGTGAATGAAATACACCTCGTAAATTCTTAAATGAAATAACTCATATGACTCAATCTAACAGTTTAATCTCTTAACAATTTTAGGAGGCAAGATACTACAGGATCAATTTCAAGATACAATCTCTGATAATGATCATATGGATACTCAACCTTCCACCTCAAACAGTAAGGTGATTGTTATTCACAACGATCCTCAAGTTTAAATAGAGATTGTACAACTAACTGTTGAAATTCAACAGCCTACTGTAAGCATAAATGACAATTAAGAAATTCCACAAGTTGCTAATAATCTAATAGATCCAGTTATTTAGGAATTACCTAACAACATTTAACAACCAGTTGAATAACAGCCTCTATAGGAGAATGTTGGTCCAACATTAAGAAGATCTACTAGAACAAAAAAATCAACTATTACTAGTGATTATTTTGTATATCTACAAGAATCTAACTACAATGTGGGAGCCGAAAATGATCCTGAAATCTTTTCACAAGCTATAAGTTGCAATGAATCAAATTTATGGTACAATGCTTTGAAGGAAGAAATGAATTCTATAAAGAATAATGATGTTTGGGATCTTGTTGAGTTGCTTAAAGGAGAAAAATCCATAGGTTGCAAATGGGTATTTAAGACAAAGAAAGACTCATTAGGCAACATTGAGAGATTCAAAGCAAGACTCGTTACTAAAGGATTCACTTAAAAGGAATGAGTCGATTACACAGATACATTTTCTCCTGTGTCTAAAAAGGATTCACTTTGTATAATTTTAGCATTGGTTGCTTTCTTTGATTTAGAATTGCATCAAATAGATGTGAAACCAGCTTTCTTAAATGGTGACTTAGAGGAAGAGGTTTATATGAAACAACCATAAGGATTTTCCTCTACTAATGGTGAGCATTTGGTTTGCAAGCTTAAAAGATCCATATATAGATTGAAACAAGCATCCCTCTAGTGGTATTTGAAATTCCACAATATTATTTCGTCATTTGGTTTTGAAGAAAACGTCATAGATCAATGTATATACCGGAAGGTTAGTGGGAGTAAATTTTGTTATCATGTATTATATATGGGTGACATATTAGTTGCAACCAATGATAGGGGTTTATTACATAATGTGAAACAATTTCTCCCTAAAAATTTTGAAAAGAAAGATGTAGATGATGCATCTTATATCATTGGCATAAAGATAGGTCGAGATGGATTCCGTGGTGTTTTAGGTTTGTCTCAAGAAACCTATATTAATAAAGTTTTAGACAGATTTCAAATGAAAGATTGTTCACCTAGTGTAGCACCCATTGTGAAAAGGGATAGGTTCAATTTGGACCAATGCCCTAAAAATGATTTTGAAAGGGAATAAATGAAAAACATTCTATATGCTTCTGTAGTTGAAAACTTGATGTATGCTCAAGTTTATACAAGACCTGAAATTACATTTATTGTTGGAATGTTAGGCAGATATCAGAGTAACCTAAGATTAGATCACTGGAGAGCTGCAAAGAAAGTATTGAGGTATCTTCAAAGGATCAAAGATTACATGCTTATGTACAGACACACCGACAATTTGGAGATAACAGGGTACTCAGATTCAGATTTTGCTGGGTGTGTTGATTCACGAAAATCAACATCAGGTTATATCTTTATGTTTGCCAATGGAGCCATATCTTGGAGGAGTGCTAAGTGGTCTTCGACTGCTACTTTCACCATGGAGGCTGAGTTTGTTTCTTATTTTAAGGCTACATGATATGGTGTATGGCTAAAGAGTTTCATATATGGGCCTAAACTTGTAGATTCCATTTCTAGGCCATTGAGGATATATTGTGACAATTCAGCTATTGTTTTTCTAGCTAAAAACAATAAGAGTGGTAGTCGAAGTAAAAACATTGACATCAAGTTTTTATCTATAAGGGAATTTGTTAAGGACAAGAAAGTGATTATTGAGCACATTAGCACTGAATTGATGAT
>JANPWT010000245.1:18905260-18918433 GCA_024678245.1 Erythroxylum densum | reverse complement strand
TATATACATATGTATATATATATACATATATATATATATGTATATATACATATGTATATATATATACATACATATATATATATACATATATATAATTTGTAAAGATGGATAATTGATAAATTTTTAACTCTACACATCAAATTAAGCCAGCAATGACGAAAAAGTTATCTTTTTAGCTTGAGCAAGTGAATAGTTTGAGCTCCCTAATTTTAATTCCTTTTTAAGGTATTTGGGTATAGATTGATGAGTACATGTAGATCAATAAGGTGTAAATGAATGTCCTTCTTTTCTTTATCTTTTTTGTTAATCATGAAATTTTTAAGCTATCACTATGACAAGACATACTTAAGAAAATTCATATTTTATACAAAAAAAGTGGTGTGATAAATTTTAATTTATATGTGAACAAATTTAGAATGACTAATGTCCAATTTACAAGTTTAAGGTTTAGGAATAGAGATTACGTATCAATTACCAAGTTATAGGAGTTCAAAAATTTAATGTATATTCAAGGTAAAACACTTGTAGTATAGGTTTTTTTAATTGAAAATATAAAGCGTTCATGTGATTAGAAAAGATGATTTCCATGCTCTCTAATCTTCTTTCTAGAAGTTAAAATAAATTATATTGAATTACTCCAAGACGGAGATATAAAAGAGGATAAAAGAAGTTCATCCATCATAATAAAGTAATGCTAGTTAATACAGATTTAAAGGAAAAACAAGTCAAGGAAACCTAAAAAGGGAAGCCACATAAGCTATTAACCAATAATCTTTTAAGTCCAATAATAATAGATAACTAAGAACTTCTTAATTATAACAGAGCTTAAGCCAATAAGATAGATAGGAAACCGTTAGTATCCTAGCCCTAATATACTACAGAGAAAGTTTCAATTCTCCTATAAAAATTCATTGCAATTTCAACTCTATTTTCAAACTGAACTATCCATATTAAAATAAAAGCCAATCTTATTGAGCATTTATTCTCATAACCTTTTCTTGATAATCATATTAATATTCCTACAAATTCCAAGGTAATGCAAAAATTAATCATTGGTAAGGAAGTTCTAATTGACAAGAATGATTTTAATATATTTTTTATGGATTTGATGAGTAACTAGCAACTCCCAAATCATTCTCAACAGATCTAGCAATAAGTTATGCTTATGAGTTGTTTTCTTAAGAAAAATCCCCTAAATTCTATTTTTCCACAATTTATATTCCATATTTCCACAAGAAATTGTATAAACTAGTAGGTCTCCTTTACTTATCCTATGCTTTTGACCTAACTAATTGATCAAACTTGGCCAACTTGTAGGAGGAGAGCTTAAGATACAAAGAAATTGAATTCTTTTCCAAATGAAAGATGAGAAGCTACAGTACTTAACTTAAGTTGACTTCTTTTCCAAATGAAAGATGAGAAGCTACACTTAAAGAAGAGGCATCCAATGGATTCATTTTCTTAATTATTAAGCACACAAGAATATGGTATATTTATAATTCCTCCATGCCTATATGACGAGCTCAATCTCTTGCTCATAGCAATGAAGGACACTCTGTCGCTAGCTTGTTTAAGTCGAACTAACTTTTGCCATTTTACCCTTAAAGCCTGATTCCTTAGTAACAATTTGCAAGAGGCACTATAAAATAAACGGGGTGTCTGCATCAGTTAATAGAGTCCTCTCTATCTATCGAAGTTGAGAATAAAACTAAGGATATGACTGATTAGTGATGCCCTTGCTAGCTGCTCAAGCACTAATTTATTACTAAGGACATCTTTATCGATGCATGATTTAGGATGTTGCTCTTGAGAGGAGTAAGTTCTGTTATACTAATTAAAGGACTAAAATTGGTTTAATTATCATACCACAATCAAGTAGAAGCCATATTGCCTATCTTATGCTTGAATTCCATCCAAAATTTCTTCCTTAATTTGAGAATGTAAACCATATTCCAAGAAGGGTTTTATTTAGGAAGGACATTTCATAAATTTTCATTCTTCAAGTAATGTGCATGGATCAATCTCTTAAAAAGAGTTTGCTTATCATTAGAAATCATCCATATTCTTTTGATCACGAGAACTTGTTAGTGACTTTATGGGCATTATTCCAAGGCCTCCTTCCTCCTTAGGAAAATATAATTTGCTTCGTTTTACTTCAGTAAATAATCTTCTGGAAATATTACCAGACTATAAGAATCTCCTCATTAGTCACTCTCTTTGTTTTCACGAAACTTATTAGAAACATCACATGAAAAGACCAATAGATAGAGGCTTCCAGGCACTAAATATGTTCTCTCATTCAAACTATTCTATTGTATTGAAAGATGGGTAAGTTTTAAGGTCATTCAAAATAAACTATTTCATAAAAGGTCACTAATCATCTTAACTATGATTTGAAGTTTTTAAGATAAAGAAAGACTTAAATTTGTCTCATCCAAATTCTCAGAAATCATTCAAACAATGCCTTTTAAATAATGCAACTTTAAGTAGTATCATGTCTAGAAGTTGCAAATTATGACCAAAAAAATTTATTTGAATGAAAGACTCTTTAGAAATTTCTTGCTACTACTGTAAAATAAAGGGAACCAATGTTGGGTTTGACTATTTCAAAGTTGTTAGTATGCTTCTATTTATTAGGAATAAAGTAGATAGAGTTTGTTTTGATTTAGTCTGTAACAAATACCACGAGTTGTACGTGGTATTCTTATCTTGTAAAGGCTATAAAAGCCTGTAGTTATTTAATAAAGGTACTGAACATTTCTTGAACTTTGTGCATGCAATTAAAGAGTCTATCAAATATTGGTATCAGAGCCAAAAAGAGGGGAGTGAAACACTGTGAGTGTAGGTGAGTGTGATGATGGCTGAAAGCAATAGTTTCGCGCAAGCGTGCATTCCCAAGTTTGATGGGGATTATGATCATTGGAGTTTGATCATGGAAAATCTCCTTAGATCAAAGGAGTATTGGAGTGTCGTCCAAGGGGGTTATACAGAACCAGCCAATGAAGAAGTACTGACGCCAGCTCAGAGGAAAACCCTAGAAGAAACGAGGCTGAAGGATTTGAAAGCCAAGAATTATCTCTTCAGTTCCATTGACAAGACCATTTTGAAGACAATTTCTCAAAAGGAAACGGCCAAACAATTGTGGGACTCGATGAAGGTTAAGTATCAAGGGAATGCTCGGGTGCAGCGTGCTCAGCTTCAAACTCTTCGCAGAGATTTTGAGCTACTGGAGATGAGACCGGGAGAGACGGTCAATGATTATTTTGGGAGAGTGATGGTGGTGTCCAATGACATGAGAAACTGTGGTGAAGACATGCCAGATGTCAAGATTGTTGAGAAGATTCTACGTACTCTCACCGAAAAGTTCAATTACATTGTGTGCTCGATTGAGGAGTCAAAAGACATTGATAGTCTTTCGGTTGATGCCTTACAAAGCTCGCTGCTGGTTCATGAACAAAAATTTAAAAGGAGTGGTGGAGAGGAGCAAGCACTGAAGGTTAGTTATGACGAAAGAGGAAGCAGAGGTAGAGGAGCTGCAACTAGAGGCCGGGGGAGAGGCAGAGGAAGGCAAATTAACAAGGACACCGTGGAATGTTATAAATGCCATCAACTAGGACATTTTCAATACGAATGTCCTAGTAGGGACAATAAAGCCAACTATACTGAGGTTGATAAGGAAGAGGACATGCTTCTGATGGCTTTTATGGAAACTAACAATGCTCAAAAGGAAGAGATGTGGTACTTAGATTCCGGGTGCAGCAATCACATGTGTGGAAAGAGACAATGCTTCTCGGATTTTGATGGCACATATAGACATTCAGTGAAACTGGGCAATAATACGAGAATGGAAGTGATGGGGAAAGGAAATATATGGTTAAAAATCGAGGGCACAACTCAGGTAATTACAGATGTTTATTATGTGCCAGATTTGAAAAATAATTTTCTTAGTACAGGCCAACTTCAAGAAAGAGGATTAGCTATTCTTATAAAGCATGGAGTATGCAGGATTTATCATCCAAAAAGGGGTTTAATTATGCAAACATGGATGACAACGAATAGGATGTTTGTGCTGTTGGCTAATGTGGTACCAGAAAGTTCTACTTGTTTCCAAACAATGGCAAAAGATGAATCACAGCTGTGGCATCGGAGATATGGACACCTGAGCTATAAGGGGTTGCGGACATTAAAATATAGAGATATGGTAAAGGGCATTCCACTTCTAAAAGCTACAACTACTTCATGTACTGATTGCTTGGTAGGCAAACAACACAGAGAGGCGATTCCAAAAAGGAGTCAATGGCGTGCTTCCAAGAAATTGCAGCTCATCCATGCTGATATTTGCGGACCAATCACACCATCTTCTAACAGTGATAGAAGGTACATTTTAACATTCATTGATGATTATAGTAGAAAGATGTGGATATATTTTCTGACTGAAAAATCTGAGGCTTTCACAACTTTCAAACATTACAAGAGTCTTGTTGAAAAAGAGTCTGGAGTATCTATATGTTGTTTACGCACTGACAGAGGAGGAGAATTCACCTCCAATGAGTTCAATAATTTTTGTAAAGATCATGGTATAAGCAGGCAACTCACAGCAGCCTACACTCCACAACAAAATGGGGTAGCCGAACGCAAGAATCGGACTATTATGAATATGGTTCGGTGTATGTTGACTGACAAAGAAGTACCAAAGAGATTTTGGCCTGAAGCTGCGAGATGGACAACACATGTTCTTAATAGAAGCCCGACGTCGGTCGTGAAAGAGAAAACACCGGAGGAATTGTGGAGCGGAGTTAAACCTAAAGTGGATTATTTTAGAGTTTTTGGATGCTTAGCCCATGTTCACGTGCCAGACCAGAAAAGAAGCAAGTTGGATGATAAAAGCTTTCCCTGCGTGTTACTGGGAGTCAGCGATGAGTCGAAAGCATATCGGTTGTTTGATCCAGTAACTAAGAAAATAGTGACGAGTCGAGATGTGAGCTTCGAAGAAGATAAGGGCTGGAACTGGGGAAAAACACCTGAAGAAGTGAGACAAGATGTATTGGTTTGGGAAGGTTGTGATGAAGATAAAGCTGAAGAATCTGAAGATGAAGCTGCAACTGAAATTAATTATGAAGGCCACGAAGCTGTTGTACCAGTAGTCAATCAAGAAGCACCAAGTGATGTTTTTGCTGCCAATAGATCTCGGAGAGCTCCTCCATATTTGCAAGATTATGTATCAGGAGAAGGTCTTTCAGAAGAAGAAGATGAGTCAAACAATCTTGCAATGTTTGCTTCCTATGAAGATCCTTGTTCTTTTGAAGAAGCAGCAGTAGAAGAAAAATGGAGAAAAGCTATGGACTGTGAGATGGAGTCCATTGAGAAGAATGGAACATGGCAGCTTACATCACTACCAGTTGGGGCAAAGAAAATTGGCGTAAAGTGGGTTTTCAAGACCAAACTGAACGAGAATGGTGAGGTGGACAAGTACAAGGCCCGGTTGGTAGCTAAAGGTTACGCTCAACAGCATGGGATCGATTACAATGAGGTTTTTGCCCCAGTTGCAAGATGGGACACGATTCGGATGATTCTAGCGTTAGCAGCACAAAAAGGTTGGAGTGTGTACCAACTTGATGTTAAAAGTGCGTTTCTTCATGGTGAATTGAATGAGGATGTATATGTGGAGCAGCCATTGGGATATGTTCGTAAGGGTGAAGAACAGAAGGTTTACAAGCTTCGGAAGGCACTTTATGGATTAAAGCAGGCACCACGTGCTTGGTATAGTAGAATTGAGGCTTATTTTCTCAAAGAAGGCTTTACACGGTGCAATTATGAGCATACTCTGTTTATCAAGTCAGCAGAAGGAGGTAAGAAACTTTTAATTGTAAGTCTGTATGTTGATGACTTGATCTTTACTGGTAATGACATTTACATGTTTGAGAAGTTTAAGAACTCCATGAAAGATGAGTTTGAGATGACAGATTTAGGGAGGATGAAATACTTCCTTGGTGTTGAGATTATGCAAAAACCAGAAGGCATCTATCTAAGTCAAAAGAAATACGCTGGTGAATTGTTGGAAAGGTTTCACTTGCATAATGGAAATCCAGTCAAGAATCCGATTGTACCAGGTTCTAAATTCTCGAAGGAAGGAGGAGGAGCCAAGGTGGATGCAACCTTATTTAAACAATTAATTGGGAGTCTCATGTATATTACTGCTACAAGGCCAGATTTAATGTATGTGGCGTGTTTGTTAAGTAGATATATGGCTAGTCCCACAGAGGTGCATATGCAAGCAGCAAAAAGGGTGCTGCGTTATTTGAAGGGTACTGTGTCTTTGGGTTTGTTTTACAAGAGAGGTGATGCAACAGAATTAGTTGCCTATACAGATAGTGATTATGCAGGGGACATCGATGACAGAAGGAGTATGAGTGGTTATGTGTTTTTGTTGAATGGGGGGGCAGTTTCTTGGGCTTCAAAGAAGCAGCCGGTGGTGACGCTATCAACTACAGAGGCGGAATTTGTTGCGGCAGCATCTTGCGCATGTCAATGTGTCTGGATGCAAAGGATTTTGGAGCAACTTGGTTGTCTACAGCGACAACCCACAACTATACTATGTGATAATTGTTCAACAATAAAACTGTCCAAGAACCCAGTTCTACATGGCAGGAGTAAACATATTGATGTTAGATTCCATTTTCTAAGGGATCTTACGAAGAAGGAAGTTGTGAGGCTTGTTCATTGTGGTACAAAGGAGCAAGTAGCTGATATAATGACTAAGCCCCTGAAGCTTGATGTGTTCATAAAACTGCGAGAAGAACTTGGAGTGTGTGAGGTACCACTGGGTTTAAACTGAATGCTACCGTGTTCAGTTTAGGGGAGGCATTGTTGGGTTTGACTATTTCAAAGTTGTTAGTATGCTTCTATTTATTAAGAATAAAGTAGATAGAGTTTGTTTTGATTTAGTCTATAACAAATACCACGAGTTGTACGTGATATTCTTATCTTATAAAGGCTATAAAAGCCTGTAGTTATTTAATAAAGATACTGAACATTTCTTGAACTTTGTGCATGCAATTAAAGAGCCTATCACCCAAATCATAACTTAAATGATCATAGACTCTTTTTATTAATTAACTTATTGCTAGTCGACTCTATACTTAATTGTTCCTTGTGTTCGGCCGATAAGACATGATGAATCCTGTTGTTAACTATTGCGATAAGCAAGAAAAGTAAAAAAATTAAACAAGTCTTGAAACTGTCACGAAAGATGAAGATGACAGGGCTTATTATGTTGACCATAAGAACTAGAAAAAAAAAAGTAACTAGCATTTCCCGGTGGACTATTTCATACCCTCAGTAAAATAGAGCAACAACATTTCTTCACTAAATTTTTTGAAGAGAAAGCTCTTCTAGATAGGATATAATAACTCTTAAGAGAATATAAACCCAGTTGTCTCCTCCATCGATCACTGGAACCTTGTCTTCCAACATCAAGTTCACTGATAATGTTAATTCTCAATGTATTTGTTGAGTCAACCAAGGCATAGAAGTTAATAGAGATCTTTCTAAGGCAACACTTCGTTATCCAGTTCACAAAGAGTTCGATACTGGGGTCACGACATTTTGGCTCTAGCAAAGAATATTCCAGCAAAGAGACCTGGAAGAAGCACAAATTAAATTATAAGAGGCATATAGGATAAGTAAAGGTGTCAAAAGAAAATAAGAGGGTTGATTGTGTAACCAAATAGTATGCTGAACAAATTTGGAAGACTGAGAGGAACTTTGAATAGCACTAGACCAGCAATAGAGATAGGAATCTTGTTCAAAGAACCTACGAGACTGTAATAACAAAGAACCAATATCATCCAGTAGCAAATATCTGCATGTTGTTCAAATCACAAGATATCTGCATACAATGTTATGGTGGGATGTATGGAAAATGTATTTCACTACTGTTTCCTTAACACCTCAAGGAATTTGCAGAGCAGACAGTTTAATAGTAACAGATAGAAACAGTTTGGTGCATACAAGAATTATTGTTGATGGGAATGCACAGACCAGTTAAAAAAGTACGAGGAGAAAGACTCGAGGTTATATCTTTTGTATAATTTTACCTAAAGACTCGATGTTACATCTTTTGTATAATTTTAACCCGTCCAACTCTGCCTAATGTTCAAAACGACATCATTTTGACCATTAGATATGAGTTTAGAGACTATCCAACTCTGTCTAAAGACTAAACAGACTTCTTTTTGGGCATTAGACATAGTTATACAGAGTAAAATCGGACAGAAGATCCCCACTCGAAAGACTTTTGTGAGATACAAAAAGCGGATTTCATATATGCAATAAACAATGTTACCTATAAGTGGTGGGTCCAGTTTGATGTAAAAACCAGATAGACGTGAAGCTAATTGAAAGACCAAGTAATCCACTAGCTGTAGCAACTACCCAAAACATTGGTAATCTAATCACATCCCTGCAAAAGTAGGGTCAGGATTACCAAAAAGATAAAAATTTAAGATTGTTGAGAAAAAGCAATTCATGACATATTCTTACACGTTGATTACATATTCCCATTCATCAAAGAGCAGAATCAAAATGAGGGCAAAGGGCAAAGATAGCAAATTGTTCAGCAACACCATTGAAATCTCGTTCAAAGATCCATTTCTCGTACACTGCTTTGCTTTGTCCATTACTCGCCGCAAGGTGAGCTATTAAAAAAAAAAAAAAGAAATGTCATATGTTGATTGGCAATTTTGGAACCTTGTTTTCATTTAGTCTGGAATCAGGGAAATGCCAATAATACATTCAACAAACATACAGTGTAGCTTGCCGTTAGAATGCAGTTAACACTCTGCCACACATAGCCCGTCCCATCAAAGGAGAGATCTGTGATACCGCCACTAATAGTTGAAATAATCTGCAAAAACACAAGATTTCTAATTTTAAATATTTCAAGACGTTTATCTTTTACATGATAAGCAAGATCAAAATATGAAGAAGACGAAGGAAAAGGATATGAAATGCGGAAGCAAAAACACTGTATCCAAAACACTCCCATTTTAGCTATTTCTGTTGTTCTCAGAAGAGAATCTTTTCTAGTTTCCTGGTGTTTAAGATACTGATTGGCATAGGGCCTTGTAATTAAACTATTAATTTCTAATTCTTGAAGTCATATTTCAAGACTATGAATGCAAATTCACAATTTAGCAATATAGATCACCACCTGATAACTTCAGAATCATAGATTGAAAAGAGGCATAATTGAAACAATATTTTGTACCATCAAGAACATAGCAGTCCAGACTTTCTGAGTTTGGTGCTGCCCAAATATGTACAACTCTCCAATCGCTGTTAAAATATTTGTCACATTCTTCAGAATTGTCACCATTGCAATATTAATGTATTTCAAACTGGAAAAGAAATGGGAAAAGTGCAGTGGAATCAAATTAATGCACTAGAAAAACAAATATCAACTACAAATTAGCAGAAAATTGGCAATAATTAGCAACGGATTACTGTGCATTATCCTCTCTAAAAACATACCTATAGATGCTTGAAGCGAGCATGCCAATGAAGATTATGTTGACAGGAAGCCAGACACTTGTCAGTTTCCAGTTGAGCTTTTCCACTGAAACAGCTCCAGAGAAGCCCAAAATGGCAACAACTAGACAACTGACCAAGTTCTGCAGCAACATGAAACTATGAGCATAATGGCCAAATTTGTGATCATGGATCAATGATACGATGAGCTATCAACACCCTTTTTAACACAAGCAGACTTTGATCCAAAAGAAGAAAGTGGAGGGAATACCATCTTGTTTTAAATGAACTAGCTAAACTTTGGTTAAACTAATTCAAGATTCAATTATTCTAACCAAAATAACATAGTTTTTATGTTTTTAATTTTAAAAGAATTATTCTAAAACAATTTGCGTGGCTTGTGGGCCAGCCTATACTCATTTCTTTTAGTTTCTAATAAACTGTGTTTCCTTTTTTCGCATTTCAATGACTAAGTAGGTAGCAGTAGCACCATACCTGATAAAACATTAGCGATAATGCAGCATTGAAATTATAAGTTGATAAAATGACTTTGTTCAACAAAATCATGCCACAAGAAGAAAAGCAGTAAGCTGTTCCAGACAAAAGAGCTCCAGATTTTCTCCATGATCCATGCTCACGCTTCTCATCCACGTCTAGATCAACCGTTATACTGCCACTAACCAACAATTTATTTTCTCCAAAGGACCTTGCAAAATCCAACAGACCATGCAATCAGTCCTTTTAGAAAATAGTTACCCCTATATCAGGAAAACAGGAATACGCAATCTTCAAAAGACTAGAACAAGCGATTACTAACAGAACATACATGTCAAAGAAAGTAAGTTTTCATGTAAGAAGTAAAACCAGCCTTACGAACTCTGGAAGACCAAAGTCGCCAGCTTGAGATTGTCCCAGTTATACGATATACCTAGCGTATAGCAAAGGTGAGCTCTGCTTGTCCCCGCCGCATGCAGAGTAAGGAAGCAAAACAAACACAAAAATGGACTGTTTATTTTGTACCTTTCACCCATAGCTCTACGCTCAACTTTCGTTAAGAAATAGCCAAATGACTTGCTTCCCTGCTTACGAATACCTCTAAGGATTTTGTAAACTGAGTTAGTCCTTCCATCAGTCGTCGTTTTGTCATTCACGAAGTTCAGTTCTGGAACCTCACAATAGTCGGAAATACCCACTTCTAGCTTGAAATCAGACGTCATATGCTTTCAACCATAAAAGAAAAGGAAAACTTAGAGGCTAAACAGACGATATCAGCAGCAACAGTTTTGAGTTCTAAAATATCTCTTTTATTTTGATGGTTGGATTAAAGAGAGAGAGAGAGAGAGAGAGAGATAGAGAGATGAAATTGTTGCAAAGAGACGCGAACCTTGAGATCTTTTTGGATAGTAAGCAAAGGAAAAAGAAAGCTAACAATACGCTAAATTAGAGAAAGCAAAAGGAATTGCCAATAGTGAATGGAGATAGCGAGATTCGAGGAGGGCTGGTCAGTGGCTACCGTCCATGTTGTTGGAGTTTGAATACAGACAAGTGTGCAGTTTCCGAGGTTAAAAGTCAAATGGCTCAAGTGAAGCCATTGATGTCACTCAATACTTTTGACGAACCATAAAAAAATTTTATAAAAAGGAGACAGTATACACTTTGGTTGTTATTCTACGCGGGTTCAGGTTTCGCTTATTGGATTCTGAGAAAAGAAAGATTAACGATAAGCAAAGTTTGAGTATTGGTGTTTCCTGAGCTATAATGTCTCAGCAAAATCTGGCAATTGTCTTTATTGTAGGCACGGAAATGAAGGTGGGCAACTTTCCTGACATTTCAAGAAACTGAACACCCGGTGATGATCTCGAGGGATTCTTTGGATATTATGGTTGGCTCAGGGTATTTAGGTACAGGTGATCTGAATGGTTTTATTGGTTACAGAAGACTAGTAGTTCGAATAAATGAGGTTAAAGGTGCCAAGATGGTTCGGAGAAAACGTTAATGGCATTCTCACCTGGCGTATTAGGAGGTCTTAATTATGAGTAGATACTTTTAAGTCATTCATGTTCAAACTAATCTCCGCTTGAACTGGGTAAGTTTTTTTGCAGGAAGCAAAATTTTGACTTCAAATTTTAAACGATTGTATATATGAGAAAAGTTTAAACCTGCGACCTCACTTAAATCAGAAGAGTCTCTTATCAACTAACATGCAACATGAGATTTTTAATGGCATTATTTCACAAACTGATAAAAGTTTGAAAAGAATGAAATTATGGGGTTTAGTTTTTTTTTATTACTTACGAGGTGTTCTAAAAAGATCCTAACTATAAGAAGATATCTTTAAGTCATCCACGCCTAAATTAATTCTTGTTCGATCCAGATAGATCCTCTGTAAAAAATAAAACTCTGACTTTAAATTTTAAACGACTATATATATAAGAACGATTTGAATATGTTACCTCACTTAAACTAAAAAAAAATTACTAAATCACCGACTTGAAATTACAAGAAATTTCACTTAAGCCCTTTTTCGGAATGAGAATTACTCCTATTATCTTCCCTAATTTCTTTCTTTTTCTTTTTTTCCAATTCGAATAGGTTATTTAGGGTTTATGATATTTTTCGTATTTAATTTTTATTTAAAAAGACAAGTAATAATACTTACATCACCCACGTGGAAAAAAATTTAGTTGACTTTACTATGTGTATTATTAAATGTCGCCATGTTAGCGCTATTAGTTTAGAGTCTAATCGCTAGTTAGTTTTACGAAAATTTTTTAAGTTCGAATATTTTGGTGTCATTTTTTAAAATTTAGATTATTATTATAAATTTCAGAAAAGTTCAAGATTTTTTTAATTAACTCTATTAAAACTGTCATATGTGATATGAGATTTGGTTTTTGTTTCACTTATACTCTTAATGTCAATATCTATTAAAAAAGACAAATAATATTGGGTGATTTGATTAAGTGTTACATGACAATGTATTTATTATAGTTGTATCACGTAACACACAACCTTAGGGGGCGTTTGGTTCACAAAGATCAATAGAAATAAAAATAAAAATGAATACAGTGAAGGAATAATTTGTTAGATGGTTTGTTAATGTGAAGGAATAATTATCATTAGCATTTATAGTAGTTGGTTTGTTAAAAATGTTGAGACATAAAAATTTGTTAAAAATTTGTTTTATAACAAATTTTAAATATATTTTAATTATTTTTTAATTTATGCACCCTATTTATAATGACAGAATATTTAGAATCAAGTATATTGCGGTTTTTCCTTTCCAATAGCTCTTGAAGAAAAAAAACGCTAGTATTTTCTTGCATCAATATATCATTAGTTACATAATATCCTCAAAATATAATTTAATCATCCAAAATATTGTGCAATTCATCGACACAACTATAATATCTACCATTTTATTGCTATAATAAAATCAAGTAATATAATTTAATACAATTTACATTCCTCTAATAATGTAAATGATGTTATATTTTAATTAATTAATGAATAATATTTTAAATAATTACATTATAATTAACTAATTAACATCTTAATTATATCTTAATTAATTAGATTTTAATTAGATTTTAATTAATTAATGAGATTTTATTTTGAATAATTATTTTAATTAATTAATTATAT
>JANPWT010000245.1:18729076-18741926 GCA_024678245.1 Erythroxylum densum | reverse complement strand
TTTAAATTTTATAACATTTAATAATAATTATTATATTAAATTAAATTATTCATAATTTTAATTAATTAATTAAAATATTAAATTAAATTATTCATAATTCTTCTTAATAATTAATATATTAGATAATTAAATAATATATGTTTAGTTCATTAGACTATAAAGGGGAGAAATTGAAAACAAAAATTACCTTTTATAATTTTAATAAAATTTGAAAATTGGAAGAAATCAAAACTAAATATAAAAACTAAAATTTCAAATAGAAATACTTTTTAATACTAAATTTAAAAACAAAAACAAATGTAAGGACATCTCTTGACGAATGTAATGGAGACTTTATTTTTAGTTGGAGCTCTCTTTAACATACTTAATAAACATATTAAAAGGTCTATATTTGCTTGTAAGAAACAATATTTATATAAATCTACTATAGTTGTTAATAATGATAGATGCATAATGTTTTCCACCTAACTTGCACTCTACATGGACAAAGCAAATCATTGCCTAAAATTTGTGAAAGTCTTACATAAAGTTACCAATTCTTACCCATAAAGTTACCAATTTTTTGAGATGTGCAACTAGAATGTCCAATACTCTTACGAAACCCCTGCACATTTAAGCTATATTAGGAATGATTCAATCAACTTTTCAAGCAGTAAGGTGTTCAAATTATTAACTTCTTAAATGATATTTACTTATTCCTCTCATAATTTTGGTTAGGAGTTAAGTAATTTTCTCATCATTAACATCAATATAGGTATTACCGATACCTTTCAAGCTATTTATAATATTAATGAGTCACGTGTGTATATTAGAATTAGACTTCTTATGTCTCATGTGAAACAATTCATATTGCTTTGCTAACATGCTTATGTTACTCTCTCTAACTTAACTAGTACCCACACATATGACTTTAAATAAATGCCATAACTCATGATCATTACACATATTAAAACTCTATTGAACTGATTTACATAGAGCATAACAAAACATGCACCTTCCTATATTCAAAGATATCAATATCTTATTGATGTCATCATACCCACTCTTTTGTTTAAGAACCTTAATAGATACCTCATCTTTCACTATAGTTTTATTAATACATGAGATCATTCTTAACTATTTCTTATATGTCAATCCCATAGGTCATGAAGAAAATTTTCATCACTCTGGCAAAAAGTACTTTAGGCAACAATATGTTTGCAACATTTTAAAAAGCTGTTGTTAAAAATTAATATAATGCAACAATTTTTAAAATGTTGCCTTTAATAATATTAAAAACAACGAAAAAAAATAATTTGTTGCTATATATTAGAAAAAGGCAAAAAAATTAAAAAATGTTGCAATAAAATCTTATATATGCAATGTTTGGAATTGTTGCTATATTTTTAATATCTATTTACAAACTACAATTGCTATAGTTATAATATCTAATATTATAATTAATCATGAGAATAATTCAAGGATTATAAGTATTAAGTGAATATAATATTGTCTGTATTATTTATTTTTTAAAAAATTATTTTTACAATTCAACAATTAAAGTTAGCCAAAAATAAAAGTCTATATGGTCAAGGTTACTTCAAACTTCAAACTCCAAAAACTTGACCCAGTTGAATTTATACTAGAGTCGCATGTGTAAAAGTAGCCCAATGGTATCCCTAGTTAGGAGTTAGTCGATAGAGTTTCTTATTTTCCTAAGAAAGAAACTAGAAGATAAGTTTGAAAATGTGACAACTAAATTGACGTTAAATTTTCTAACATGATTTACCATTGGTGCATTCATCAGTGAACAAGGAATTTTTAAGATTTTGCTATTTAGATCACTCATTTCATTGTTGAAATTTCATCTAAGGTGCGCTATTTCCTCACCTCTTTTTATTTGTAGTTTCAAATATCTAAAGAAACGCCTTATCAACTTCTATTAATGCGCAATTACAAGTTCTTGTTATTTTTCTTTCTCATTCTCTATTGTGTTAAAAAATAAAAGGATTATCTGTTATTTTTGGAACTCAACTAAAGCAATTCCATTGTTCTTTGATCTAAGAAACCTTCTACATGTTGATTTCTAATTACAAGATTGGTTGTTACTTTGACATCGTTGTTCCTGTATAGATTAAGAGTTTTTTATTTGTGTTACTTTCTCTATTCTTCGTATGGAACTTTTGGATAAGTGCATCCTATTATGGCATCATTAATCATAAACTAGATACTAGTTAAACAATTTAGATTAGTAGATTAAAGATTTTGCAATTGATTCTTTATTTACTGAAAAATTTTAAAAAAAGTTTGTAAATAATGTGTTTAGTGCTTTTTATTTAATATATCTACAAGTAATTCTTCTTCTTCTTGGTTAATTGCTAGACTTTTGGTGGTAGAGAACAGATTATCTAGGAACAAACTTATATAAACATGTAAAAGTGAAATCAAACGTGTTAAGTAATTAAGATGTGATTAAATTACTAGCTTATGGCAGCAGTATTAGTGCCAGAGAATTTGGAAAGAATATCCAACTTAACAAAGTTGATATGTGGGAATGGGAAGCAGTTACAATTGTTGTGCTCCATTTTCAGCAAAGGGATGTGTAGGCAAAGTGCATGGACAAGTGTCAAATATTTGGATAAAGTCATGATTAACATAATCACTGTAGGATATCTCAACTAGATAGGAGGCTTCTAAAGAAGCATACCAAGCAATGATAAAGTCAAAAGAGATATTGCTGACCTGTAGTAGAACACAATATATTATAAAGAAAGGGGCTAGTATTTAACAGAACTTCCAATTAAAGAAGTACCGAGCATGGCACATAATTTGCATGTAAAATGAAAACACATTACACATTCAACTAAGTTGCACAGATATTCTGCATACTAACACTCAACAAGCACGTGCAACTATACATAGATATTTACTCAACAAGCATATGCAACTACACCATTGATACATCTTGGAATTAACTATGGAACAACAATCTCTCAACTCATCAGTCCAACTTTGCTCAAGATTAAGGACCAAAATAGGTACAAATTTACTTGTGGTGTTCAACATTGCAACTTAAGATAAACTAATTTTATTTCTGCAACCCATTCTTGAGTTTTGTAAGCTATCTTTTTTAGTTTGTATGATCTGCAACCTGTTATTTTAAGATGTATTCCCTTTTACAACTGAGTAGTTTCTAGATATGTTGTTTAGTGATGATTCCATATTTACAAATAAGTATCACTCTACTCGAAAGGACACAAATCTTTGTGTAAGTTCGAAATTGTTTTCGCAGATCATTGATATAGAAATATTTGTTGATTGAATATACATGCATGTCTACTATTCTTGTGGGACTTCATGTCTTCTATTTATGCTTAACATTAATCTTTGAACATTCTTAATATTGTTTCTAATAGCATTAAATGTCGTTTCTTGCTTTATATTTCTATTCCACACATCAATTGTTCCATACTATATAGTACAATTTTGAATCTTGTTCTGTTTCTCTTTATATGACATGTATAATGTAATTGTCATCTCTCTATTTTTTGCTCTACTAATTATTTTTGTTTTTTCTAGTTGACTGAGGTTTATTGAGAATACTTTTCATCAATTCGTAACATTTGTATGCTTCAAACAAATGTTCGTTCACATTCAAAATGCATACAAGTAGACTCTATCAATAGCTACTATTTTGACATGTGCCTATATTCAGTCACCGCCTCTAGATGATGATATCCCAAAAAATGAATTTCATTCAACTTTTGCAGATTATTAGTGAAGCTTATGCGATTATACTGGCTTACGGAAACCCTGCAACCTATAGAAGAAATAAGGGAGCGTCTTTCCTGAGAGATCACAAGTTAAGCTTCATTTCTTCTCGTGTGGCCATATTATGCCTTCCGAGAACATTTTGTCGATTGTATTTCCTTATGGTCCTTCAAGTCAATCTTTTGATTTTAGCTACATTTCTAGGAGCTCATCTATTGTAGTAAGCTTATAGCAACCTTGAACCATTATCCTGTGAAGAAAATAACTACTTTGATTTTTATTGTATGAACATGTAAAGTCATTTTTTAATAACCTTTTATAATTTTATTCTTCTCATTTGTGGTTGTGGGAGTTGTGACATCATGGGGAATGTTATGGGACTAGTTGTTTGCTTGTCATAAATAGAAGTGACTAGTTTTTTTCTATATTGCTTAAGGTGTTTCTTATCATAAATTATGTAATTTTCTATTCTAAATGGATTAAATGTTTCAAGTTCAATGGAAACCTCAAGATTATAGTTATTGAGATACTCTCAAAGTTTGATGAGTGTGAATTGCATCATGTTTTAGGGCTTAGTTTGATATGTATTTATTTGTTAATTCAATCGTTTAGTATATTTTTAGGTTAGAATTGTGTTAGTTTATTAATTATTTGTGTTTAAGTGTTTTTATGGGTTAGTACAAGTCTTTGAGCTTAATTATTATATTTTTGAAGTACTTTGATGTGTTTGATAGTACTTTAGGGTCAACAACGAATAACGAAAAAGTTTCAGAGACATTCGGGCCGAATCAATGACCCACAATCGTGTCACAATAGGCCACGATCATGACAGAAGCATTGAAGTTAGCTCACGATCGTGGCCTATATGCCATGATTGTTGCCTGCTTTCCATGATTATGACAGAAGGCTCAGATGTAGCTCATGATAGTGGCCTGTGTCGGGCAGACACGTAAACACTTAAAAATGTCAAGTTTCGAGAGATTTTTTGGACCCTAAAAACCTTAAGGCTGCTTAAAGCATAATAGGTATTTAAATAATAAGACAAAGAGAGAAGAAAAGCTTTTGCATCAACCACTTTTAGAGAAACCCTAAAGAGAATTATCAAGACATAGAGAAAGAGAAGACAGAAAAGAGAAAAGTAGAAGAAGCTGACTCAACGTACTTCCCAAATCAAGAGTTTCCCAACGTCGCTACCTCTCATTATCCGTTCAATTCATATTTCCTATTATTTTCAACTTTATTATTGTATAAAATTGGAATAACAGTTGATGACAGGATTTTTGGATGTTGATGATATTCTAAACTCACCTTTTGAGTTTTATTTTTGATTTAATGAAATCTGATTCTTATGTGTTATATGGATTTATTGTGATTTAATTTTGAACGTTCATAACTTGATAATAAACTTAGAGGGTGAATCGAATAAAAATAATTAAATTGGGCTAACAAAAGTTAGGTGATTTAATAGAACAATAATTAAATCAAATTGGTAAATTGTGCAAAGAGAGATCTTGCATAGGTTTTTGATAGTTTATTAGACAACTTCATATCTAATTAGGGTTTTAGATAGGTTGTTAATTTAGAAATTGCAACTTCCATAATTTGATTAGGATTTATAAATTATGGTTAATGGTTATAACTTGAGAGAGAGTAATCAACCATAGAATCGTCTAGAACCAATAATCCAGTAATTCATAATCGATTAGGTTAGGGTTAAAGATAGGTAAAATTTTCTTGTAACTCCTTAGGTTGATTCTTGAGTGTGCATTGCAACTGCTAAATTGTTAATTTGATTAAGTGATTTGAATTCTTGCTTTAGTTTCGTTACATTATGAGTTTCTGCGATTTATTTTGGCCTTAGATTTTATGATTAGATTATCCCTCCTTATGGGATCGACATCTTAGGTACTACACGAATGACTTGTGCGCTTGCAAATTATCAAGGTTAATTAATTAAAAATTACACACATCGAAAAAACTTGATCAAAGTTCTACTCTCAAAGTTCTTTTCCAGAAACTAAGCTGATTTCATTTCCTTAATTCATTGTTTTTGTATATCATCTTGTTATCATTTTTATTAAGATTAATTGCTTATGCTTATGCTTATGCTATTTGAATTTGTTTATAAAAAATTGAATTATTGCGTTGTTAGTTTTTGGACTATATTATTTGTCTTGATTAAATTAATGTCTTAATGAAGTAATTATTATTTCATTTTTTAAGATATATCAACCTGTTTGTGAGCATACTAGTTTTACAATTATAATATACTTTTTGTTTCTTTCTTTCCTTTTTTGTAGGATGGTGATGATTAGGAGTGGATAATGAGGTATTTGGTGAAGGATTTTGGAGTGCCCATACATAGTAGTTTTGTTTAGCATTTAGATCAATTCACTTATATTCCATATAAAATGGAGGACAATATTGTAGATCAATATTTTAGCTAATGATTTTTTGCTTTTGTATTTTAAATATGTTAAAAGATTGAATTTACAAGTCTTTATGGATTATATATTATATATAAATGATGTTTGTTTGTCATTTACATTTGATAGTACTACGCAATTAAGATGTACATTAATATCTATATTTTTTAATTTATATTTTGCTTACATAAAGACAAGAGTTTGATTTTATGTTAAATAATTTTGATAACAAAAGAATAAATTATTGCTTTTATTGTTACGAATTGTTGCCTATAAAATTTCACTTTGTTTCCTTATAAGGACTTAAAAGTTTTGCAATATCTATTTAATATTGTTACTATAGTGTGAAACTAATGTGTTGCCTTAGTCAAAACTTAAACCAACATTTTTTTTATTTTGTTGCCTAATCAAAAAAATTTGTTGCCTTATACTTATTACAACCCCACTTCTTGCAACAATATGAATTATATTGCCTTAATAAAAAGAGCAATGGTAATTGTACTTATGACTATGCTTTTGTCTGTTGCCTAAAGCACTTTTTGTCATAGTGCATCCTTCTCAACCAACATAAGTAGTTATCTTATTAAAGAATCGAATTATATTTATATTTTGACCCATTTAACTAGATGATCGTATAGTTTATTTATAAAATATCATTATATTTTTAGATGTGACTAATGATATATAAAGCTCTATTACTAATTATTAATCATTTATATGTCTAGAAAGAGGGAGTATGAATTAGATGTTTACTGTGTGCAAATGCTATGTAAGTTTATATGAATGCTATGCCCAATTTCAATAGTTTAAATCAAATTAGCCATATTACATTCAATCAACAAATTACATAATTATCAAAGTAAATAGGGAAGAGTTATACAAATGCATTTATACTTGCTTGGTATTTTCTTGACTTATAACTACCCTTAATCTTTCCTTAAGAATTCAAATCCTTTATAATCTTCTTTCAAATTGGGTAAACAATAACTTTTGTACAATGTTCTCGAAGAGTTCACAACAACACTTACGAAGTGTTTACACTTAGTAAAGTGTTTACACTATTTTGGATAAACTTACACCTCAAAAGTTAGCAATTGCATTAACTGTAACAACAATTCTTAATTTACAATAACTTCCAAATTTTCCTTAAATAATCAAACTAGGCTCAAATGAATGCTTAATTCCTTTAAAGATTTTAATAATCACTCAGTAGCTTACAACGAAATAATTTTTTTCTTAAACAACAAGGGAATTGATACTCTCTAATTTTGTTTTTAGCCCTAGAGTAAAGAAATTATACATTAAATGAAAAAGTTGTTATAATAATTAAAAACTAGTCGTCTTCTTGATTGACTTAAAGGAACATGCATTTGACTTAATGATCAAATAGGTAGAAATCAATAAGCAATTGATAAAATGTACAAAGGCTTACAAACACACAAGAATTTTATTTTTTCAAACCTTCGAATAAAAGTCAAACTACCCATATATTAGGTTTACCTAATCTTTTTAGTTTAACAATTTTTAAAACTTTTTAATATTAAGTTGATATAATCTCTTCAATCCAATATGTTTTCAAAGTTTATCTTTCTTTTCTAAACTATCTATTTCAATACTTTCTTATTCACATATGTCTCTAATTTTGAAAACAATAAGTTTAAAAGGATTTTTTAATGGTTTTCTTGAAATGTTGAAAAATGGAAAAATGTAGCTAAACTCCTAATTGATTTAAAAATTAAAAGAATGGGTAACAAGAAAAAATTATAATTTAATTAACATTGTTTATAATTTTGATCATTGTTTACATTCTAACTCAATTGACATAATTTTTACTTTTAATCGTTACTTACTCTTGTAATTTGACTTATTTCCTACTTGATCTTTGTTTGATTTTATTTATTCAACGCTTACTTAATAATATGGTTATGCTTTTATATAACATTTGATTCTTGATAATTTTGTTGTCTAATGACATAAAAATTAAATCATTAGTAATAATGAGTTTTTTTAAAAGTTCAAACTAATTAATTGATAAACCCAAAATGGGAGAGATGAGATACATAAAGTATCCTTTACCACAAAACCAAATGCTAGATCATAATATGCTAAAACAAGTTAAGCTTAATTATTGAGCACAGTGACAAAGGCAAATAAATACTACAATGATTACATAGTATTAGCAATCCTCAAAGAGTTTTCAAAGGTCTAAATATTGGCTAAGATAGATCATATTCTTATTAGCTAAAATCTATCATCTTACTCCTTAAAACACAACACCTCATTATGCTCTATGTTTTCTTTAATTCTAACCTCACATAAATCCATCACCACACTACCTAGACATTATGCATATATATAACAAGAATAGAGCATGTTTAACTACATATTTGTTTCTGCATGTATTTGAATAACCAACAATAACCTCAACCAAATCGTCATTTCATATCATTAAATTCATCTAAATCCATTTCTACTAATACCCAACCAATTCATACACGTACAGAGCAAGATAACCTTCTACGTATTTCTCAGTACAAAATAGAGTATATTCTTATACACCAACTTTCATGATTTTCTGCATCGTTTTCATAGTCAAAGACCATTCCCATACAGAACCCAACTTATTCATTAGCAAAATTCATCCACTATTCACATAACTCATCACTATCACCGAATTACTCCTTACACAATTCATGCATATATTCACTGTTAAACCATAAAACATCATCAAATCCACATAACTTAAAAACTTAAAACTTCACTTACTTGATTTAACAAGCTTTTGGTTGTGTTGGCAGATCACGTGTTTAGGATAAATAGCAGTCAACTATCTATAATCAAACTGACAGCATTATTTTAGTTTAAGAATCAACAACCAAGTTTCCATAGCACAACTTGGTGTTTTCAAATTATTTTTGTCTAACAAAACCTTCAGTATGAAGGAACAATAACAGAGGAACCGAGGTCCTTCTCTACGTGGCTGTTGCATGTTTAATATGTATTGCTATATAATGCTACCACTTGTTACAATTTAATTGGTCTATTTATTTTTCTTATTTTTCTTGATCCAAAAATACCTCAAATTTTCAAAATTTTCCAAAATTTTCCAAAAATTCACCAAAAATCTAAAATAATCAGATTATTCTCCAAATAAATTTTTAGCTCAAAAAGTTCACAATTCACATTTAATTTCATTTTTAACAATTAATTATACCCAAAAAATGTCAATGAATGCATGTACAAATAATTGTAATGTGCAAGATCAATAATACCATGTATATGTATGTCACATTATGCATAATCATGAATTATGCTTCCTAAATTCTCATTAATCTCTAATAATCACCATTTTAACCATAATTCAAGTGATAGGATGTTACATTTAAAATTAGTTTTGGAAATATTACTTTCAACTATAAATTTTTAATTATAACAAGAAGAATAGTCCACAAAAGAAAACAAATAATGTCCAATCTTTGCATCTATCAAATAATCTACAACTAGCATAATGTATATAGCCTTAGGTTTGGCTACATTTAAATTCCTAAAATTGACACATATTCTTATCTTTTTATTCTTCCTAACTACAAGTAAAACATTAGCTAGCCATTTAGTATATTTGACTATTATAATGAAACTAGTCTTATATAAATTTTTAACTTCTTCTTTAATCTTTAGTTAAACTTCTTTAGATCACTGCCTAGGGGTTTAATGGTAGGGCATATTATGGTTTTATTATAAGTTTATATTCCACTAGCCTTCTACTCAACCCTGGCATCTCTGTATAATCTCAAGTGAAATAGTCTTCAGATTTATTATTAGGGTATGTAGTACTCTTTTTAAAAAAGACATGTCTTATAAGGAATTTTTTAATTTAGTTTTTTTTAATAGTAAAGGCTTGCTTCTTTCAATCCTAGCTTTGTCACTAAAACCTTCTTTGAGTTCAAGTATTTTTAGTATGCCTTACTCGTTGCCACTACTAAAATGTGACACTCGTGGTGGTACTATAAATAGAGGTTTGCCTTTGTTGAAAACTTGAGATTTGAGGATTATATATTTGGCTAAAGACTTAGGTGAACTAAGTTGAGTGATTTTGTCCTGAAATTTCTACTTTATGCTAGATTTTAGGAATTCACTGATCATTAGTCCTACTATTGGTATTTAAATTATAGTTCGGAATAAAAACACTTGTACCTGATTTCAATGTTGATGCTAAATGATCTTTAACAATCATTAGCTTCTTTTCGACATTTAGCAATAGGCTTAGATAGAACATAGTGGCATTAACAGTTGCTGCTGATCAGAATGGATCTCTTTGGTCACTTTTAGCAAAAAACATAACTCCCTTATTGATTCAATCTTATACCACATTCTTGAACCCTTAATATGAATTATTTGGGTGACTCCACATTTTATGATATTTGTGGTAGTCTCTACCTCTGAATTTTTTTCTTTATAGGAATTCTATGCTATGGCAATAACGTAATGAAATTTTCTTGCAACAAAAATTAAAGATATCCTCTATTTTAAAGGTGTCAAAGGGGTACTAACTTTGAGTAGATGGGATTTGCATTTTCCTTTTAACTTCAATAGATTTACCTTCTAAAGAGAGGTAAACATAGGTTCCAAAAATCTTGATAGCAGCCACTGCCAAATCATAAGAATTCATCTCTCTAACATAAGTGCCTACCAAATTCTTCTTTCAGTTTCATTCCCTAAGAAGTTCTTCATATTCAGACACCTTTGCTACCAATCTATTGAAATCATGAAATTTCATTCCTTGGAAATTTTTTAGGTAGTTTAATATCAAGACCCCTTTAAGCAAATTTCGTATATTTAGTCTCTGGGAGTGCAATCTGACATTTACTTCGCATCTTCTTAAATCATGTGATGAACATGTCAACTTTCTTACCACTTTTTGTAGTAACTCTAAACAACTCATATATACTAAATTTAGGCTCATTAAAAAAATTGAGTATGAAATAATCTTTCAATTTTAGCTTAGGAAAGGATAGAATTCTTAGGCAATAAGGGATATTAGGAGAAGGTTGTGCCTGCTATCGAATTTGGGAATAGGCTAAGCTTGAAGTTATTGAAATTTTCATAATTATTAAATTCTCCATATCGTATGGTGAATTTAGCAGTGTGCTTGTTGGTTGATTGGCCATCTTCACCAAAAACAAGTTAAATTAGGAATTCTATAACCATAGAGCAATAGCCAGTTTTTCAAATTGAGGGATTAGAACCCTAGACTATTGTATAGAAGCTATATCATAAAAAATAATGAATTGCATTTCATTCATATGCATAATGATAGCATACATACATGAATTATGATTTACTACACATTGCAAAGAATGTGTATGCACTCAATTGTTTTATTCCGAGATACGAAAGGTTTAAAATGATCACGATGTGAATTGTGTATTGTTTATGCCTTGCATTTTGGTTTAATTGATTACAAGTAGTAAATTTGGAATTAATGGTACAATTGGAAAATTGATGAATTAAAATATACATTTGGTCTAGGGAAAATGCCAAGTGGTAAAAAAATTAACACATGGAAAATTAGGATGACTAAGCCTATAATTGAGTGACAATTGACTTAGCTAATTAACTGACAAATGGCATTGATCATGGAGTGACAAATGGACTAAGAACTAGGTGACATTTGGCAACAAATATGTAGGACAAATGAAGAACATGCTTAGGGACATATTGCATGGTAATATGGAGACACCTAGCATCTAAGGTGTTAAGTTTCTGTAGGAGTAAAATTAGTTTGTTCATTTCTTCTTCTTTCTTCTTCTCACATCACCGAAATGCTCTCACCTATACATCCTTGTATCTTGCTTATGTTTGTGTCCAATTGCTACACCAATAATCCATGCTTTCACCCTCACAAAGTTAGGTAAAGAATCAAAACATAGTTGTTCTTATTATAGCCTTTGATCCAAGCCAAAATCCATTCAATTCCCATATTAAATTTGTGATGATTTTTGCATGCTTGGAGAGCTTGATTAGCTTGATCTTTGAGCTGGAATTTGAGCTAGACAAGTAAGTAAAAGATCGTTCTTTATGGCATGTTATAATAGAAAGTTTATAATGATGGAATTTGGATGAATTGTATATTATGTTGATGATGAGGTTGTGCTGGAAAGTGATAGTGAATTGGATAGATTTTGTTTTGTTTTGATGCATGAAAGACAATAGTTATGAGCTGCCAAATGAATGATTTTGAGTTAGAATTGGAGATGAGATTGGTGAGGAATTGGCATATAATTAAGGTATACTTGAGGCATAATTTAGGAACTATTATGAAGGTTTTTTGAAATTGGAATGAAGGTGTTTTAATATAGAAAATTGCAATAAAATGGGTAGTCCACGATCGTGGCACTCATCCCACAACTGTGTCTAGATGTATTAACTTCTGTCATGATCGTGGGCAAGGTTTTGACATGGTAAATTCTATTTTGGCAATTGTTGAACCACATGAGGATAAAACAGTTTACATTGGCATATTTGAACTTAAATAAGGCTTGAAAATGAACCTAGTTTGATGTTGGATTAAGTGGTTAATGGTTTGATAAGTTTAGGTTGTTAATTGATATTGAAACTTAAGGAATGGATTGTTTTGATATCAATGTATATGAATTTAGGAAGTATGAGTTATA
>JANPWT010000245.1:18630900-18642103 GCA_024678245.1 Erythroxylum densum | reverse complement strand
GTTGACGTTTTGCATTTAATACTTCTGTTATACAGTTGTTGTTTAATGCAAAACATAAGGGTGCAACTTTCTTGTCATATGGTTTGTATAGAATGTGTCTTACCCCGAATTAAATATATACTTCTTCGTATCTTGTTAAACAAGTTATGAAGGACCTGACGAATGAGAAGTCATACATGGTGTGGCATAAAAGTTTAAGCCATATTTCTAGAGCTAAGGTTAAGAGATTATTCAAGGAAAACATTTCCCAATTCTAGATTAAGATGATCTGGAAACATATGCTGACGATTGCAGGGATAAGTTGAGTAATAAGGACACTGAGGTCAACTCATGCTTATAACTTGTTGAGTCTGATACATAAAGATTTTGGTAGACCTCATACAATTGCATGGTGCAATTCTAAAAGTATTATGACATTTCTTGATGATTATTCCCATCAAAGTCATGTGTTCTTGTTTAAAGATTGAAGGTTGAGAACCAGTTGAGAAAATTCATCAAGATAGTCAGATTTGACCGTGGAGAAGAATATCATGGCAAACATGATGTTTCGGGACTTTAAAAGGTCTGTTTGCTAGATATATGGAGTCAGTTGGAATGGTGACTTAGTTCACTATACCGAGTAGTTTTGAACAAAATGGTGTGTTGTCGAAAGGCTTAATTGCACCCTAAAGGACTTAAATAAGTCAATGCAAAGCAAGGCTAATCTACCTATTTAAAAATTGAAAAAATTCAGCCTTGCGCACATTCGTGTAAAGGGCTGCCCTACTGAGATTGGATAATCCTTATAAAGAAAGATTGCATTCTCATTCCCTTCATTGCTATTTAATAAAATATCTCAACCACTTTAAGACTACGGATTTTACTGTAGAGAAGAAGGGACCAGAATAGTGGAATTACGAATAGCTAAGTCTGGAATTCCATGTTTATGATGATGGTGGGCCCCTTGACCCTTTGGACGATAGTGGGGTGGATATTACAGTTGTCACGTATCCACTACTCATATAGTTAAATCCGGTGGATCTAAATTTTTATACCATACTTGTACAGGAACAAGAACCCATACCTGTACACAAAGAGGTTCTTGGGGGTACAAGATCTAATAAGGTTAAGTAAATCCACTAGATTGAGACGACCTGCTATCCCATCTGACAACATAGTCTATCAGGTGTACTAGACTATGTTATTAGACTATTTTGTCCATGTCTCATAAAGTTGGACTAACATTAGTTGCAATTTTGGTTTTTAAATAAATTACCAGTTAATTTACATCATTTGATCCTGATAAAGATAATAAAGTGACCCAATAAATGATCTAGATTAATGAGTCGAAGTTCGGCTAGAAAATGGGTCCCGATTAGTATGGACCCGGTCCATATCGGCCTTGTGATGGGGAAGCCCAATATGAAAGCTATATAAAGGTAGGTTTCCTGTAGTTACTCAAGAGTTCATTCACGAGTATAAGGATCCTGACCTGTTAAGGAAGCTCGTGATTTAAGGAAACTGTAGAAAGACCTAGCCCGTGAGTCGATGATCACTTTCTACTAAAGGCCTCGGGAGATTCAGAGACATTTGGAGCTCAGAATCGGCATCGAAATCAGAGATGGAACCGAAATTAAGGTATTCTGTTTTACTTTTGTTTTTAATCATTTCATGTAGATCCGGGGTACGTAATAAGGCTCCCACTACATACTAACATTATCAACATTCCCTATGTTTTCAACACTAATGGCAGACATAACTTCCTCATGTCCAGGAGCTATATCAATTGTTAGAGATTCAAAAGTATAGAAAGGTGCTTCATTAAACCGCCCTTTAATTGTTTTTGTATGCCCTCAGGGAATTTGTGGATCGGAATATATTCAGGTCAATCATTAAATTACCTAAAAAGAGGCATGGCATGTTAGTAAAAGAAAACAAACAAGGATACATGATGAAGAGGAAATCGTTTTTGAACGTAGGGAAATTTTTTTACCTTATACTAATTAGCTTAGAACCTATTCTTGTACTGTCTAGTACTTGATTAAATTGATTTGTTGTTTTCTCTATCATCACAACTTTTTTAAAATTATAATAATTCATTAAATATTAGAAATATATAGTATGTTATAAAGTATGTAGAACATTTGTTGATATCTGAAGAAACCAACATCACTTCCAAAATTAAAACAGCTTTCTTGAATTTAAGATTCGAATTAAGTTAGTAACATTGAATACTGATGGTATTATTTTATTTTTAAGCATAACCGCACGATACAACTTTAACTAGCACAAGTGAATCCCATGAGAACTAGAATTACTAGTGCTTACCATTTTTCTATTATCTAGTCTAACAAATTATAGTAATTCTTATTTATCAAATTTAAAATCAAAATGAATCAACATAATTGACTAACTAGAATGAAGATTAAATTAAGAAACAATCAAAGAAGATAATGGTATCTAGACTTCGAGTTCCCCTAAAACTTCTCATGTTATCAAGATTTCATTATTCAGTTTAATTTATAGTTTATTGGATTATGAATGATCAATTATGCTAATATCTTTCTCAAGAATATTAATATCCAATTCTCAGTTAATTAACATAAATCTTTTTCTAGTTAAACCTAATTCTAAAGATTTATGTCAACTTATCTCCATAGTTGCATACAACTCCTTTCAATTATGCTACATTTATTCATATATTGGATTTGTCAATCTCAATAACATGAAATCATACATGTTAATTTAAAAATAATTAGGAACACATACTTAAATCTGAATGAAACTAAATAATGAATTAAATTAACATAAAATCACTACAAAAATTTTCCTCTTTCTCTTTCCCATCTTCCTTCTCTTCTTTAACGACAATTTCCTCTATTTCCTCAACCTCTAGCTCCTCTTCATTCCATAATATTATCGTATTCACATGTTCCACCATATTTGACTTATGTATCCGAATAAAACACCCAGCTCTTTGTTTTTCGGTTGATGCAATGAATTTCATGAGGACGACCTCAACATAATGATACTCCTCTTATTGCTGTTGTTTAAGAAATCCACATAAATTGTGATCAATCTATTCAAAGTTATAATAATTGATCTACTATGAATTATAAGTATTCTTGTATATGGTATCTTGAAGCCAGTTCTATATGCAAATAGGATGCTCCAGCATATAATCTAGTATTTGAAATTTATGATTAGGGTGATCACCCCCACAATATCATAACATATCATAAATATTAGATGAGCCTTTGAGTGCACCTCACTATGCCTTTCATTCCAAGCTCTAAAATCCCCTTGAGAATATTGTCCTCTTCTTCCTTCCATTGTGTTTGTTGATTATAATGGTGAATACATAAATCATGGAAATAAACCATAAACACAAGATCAAGAAAGAGACCTATAAGGACAAATAAATAAATATAAAAAGAAAAGAAATAAAATCCACCTAAAAAGTAAAGAAAAATGACTAGTTTAATAAAGATGAGGTTTTCTTAATATTACATTTCTCGATAATAGTGCCAAAACTTGATGGTATTATTTTATTTTTAATCATAAGCTTATGGTGTAACTATAGGTAACATTAGCAAGTACGAGTTGATCCCACGAGGAATAGAATTACTAGTACTACCATCTTTTTATCATTTAATCTAACAAATTATATTGCTTATTATTTATCAAATTCAAAATTGAAACAATAAACTAAGATAAATTAACACAATTTACTAACTAGAATGAAGATTAAACCAAGAAACATTAAAATAAGATGGAAAACAACCGAGTCCTCATACGAGATCTCTCTCTGTATAATTATCGATTTGATTATTTGCATAGTATATTAGATTGTTTAACTCTCAATTTTGCATTTGGTTTACTCTTTTGATTTATTACCAAAGCATGTAATTACAACAAATGATCACAACACCTAACATAATTAACAATAAAAGCAACTAAATTAAGATTAAATCCAATATAAATCCATAAAAGAAGTTAGAACATCCTTAAACTCAGGTTCACCATCATCAATTCCATCTCATTCATCAAGATGAAAAGAAGAAAAGATAACTTGGAGGATAGGAGGTTGAAGCAGTAGTTGAAGCTCCACCTTCTCTCTTCTTTCTTCTTCTTTCTTAGCTTTTTTCCCAAAGTGGCAAACTAAGGCTCTCTTTAGGGTTTCTTTTTTTTCGTTTGTAGTTCTTTTCCATTTAGGGTAAAAACCAAGTTTTATCTAGGCCCAAATGTCCAAAATAACCCTTGAAAAATTGACTTTGGAAGTAGTCTATGCTCTTTTGTCGCACCTACTATGATCGTGGCACTTAAAAATTGCTTCTGTCATGATTGTGGCCTATCATACCTACTTCTGTCACCATCATGATCTTCCTTGCTTGCTTTTGTCATGATTGTGAGATTAAAATGCTTATTAAAACAATATGCAACCTACAATTATCACATCCCCACACTTGAACTTTTGATTATCTTCAAGCAAAAACAAATCAAACAAAGCACGAATATACCAAACAATAACACTCATATATGCAATAATGGTACAATGACATTTAACTTCACGAAAAAAATTTAACTACAAACACAATCCTTCAAGTTGTTCTAACTTATTAACTTATGAAATTTTTGTCTAAGTACTTCAGACCAAATATACATACTAATCAAGACTTAATGTCAAATTCATTCACTCATACCACTCACACACATACATTGATAATTAGTTAGTCAATCAAAACTATAACTATCAGTAAGTAGCTTTTCATAAGAAGTCATGTTATTCATAAAGATCGGTAGGATTTATTAAACAATGCAATATTTTTGTTAATTTTCATTAACATGAACCTAGCCTTTTGACGTCAAGGCAAACATTTATGATGAGTATCCCTCGATTTCTCAATTAAATTATGTTTTTATTAAGCGGCTTGGTTGGAATATCATTATAGCCTTTTGATATGAAGGCAAACATTTGTGATAAATGTCCTCAGGTTACTCAGTTATATCACATTCTTAACTGGCTACTAGCTCTATTTATAACCCAATTTGTTTCAAAAAGGACTAGCGGAATAATTATTTATTAAACAAAAATAAACAATTTTTTAAATATTTTCTTCCCTACCTCGTTTCTTTAGGTAATCGTTCTCATGAAAAGATACTAACAATGCTACTTATTCGATTGACCTAAAATTATAAATGAATGTGTCAAATTCCTAGGATGAAGGAACTAACATCATATCCTAATTAACATGCATATTTAACCAAAACAACATAGGAAACTAATTTTACAAGATAATAAATCTTAACAACCTAAAAGACTATGTTCAAAGCTAAACCGATTTCATTACGTCCTATCCATTGACACATTCACACGAGTCACATTATGAAATCCTAAATGAGACTTAATATATATAGCATGCAAAATTCACACTCAAAATAAAAATATACAATGCATAGAACCTTCCCCACACTTGGACAACACATTGTCCTCAATGTGAGATAAACAAACAGCACGTAAAAGTGGGGAAATAAAACATAATAAAAATAAAAACACAAAAACAAATAAAGAGATAAAGGTTAGAGCATAAAACCTATCATGACGATTTAGGTAGTGATGGTGTTGTTGTTTGAAACCAAATTCGCTTAACACGTGAGATTAATGCCCTATCTTATAATGCTTCAAAAAGAATAAGAGAATTAGCGATCCAAACCATTCCAAATCGTTAAAAACTTTTTTTTTATAATTTAAAACAAATCTAACTACATAACAATTTCAATCTGACTACCACACTTGCTAATTTATGGTCATTAGCTTGACCTCGCATCCTCACAAACCCAACCAGGATCAATTATGAGTAGCTAACTTCCACCCATGTTGCCTAATTTCAGTTTTGTAGCTTGTAAATAAGCTAAAAATTGGAAGATAATCAGAACAAAAATCATGATAAAAGTAAGGAAACTAATTAAGGTCAGTAATGTCCTTTTTACTAACAAACTATTGATAAATTAGAGAATAACAAAACCCCTTGAATCTTCTATCGATTCCAATAGTTTGTCCTGCAAAAGGGTGAGTTGTTTTTATTCTTCTTCAATCACCCCTGTCTCCTCTTCTTCTTTCACTTCATTAATAGAGAGTTTCTTATCTTCTTCAACCTCTATGCCCTATATCCTCTGTTTTTTGTTCTCGTTTTCTTCAGCTTCTTGAACAGAGACTTCCTCAGATTCTTCAAACTCAATCTTCGTTATCATCTATTCTTTTTCCTCTTGCTCCTTTAAATATTAGACTTCATCAATTCCCATGAAGAAGTTACCCTCCTTCAGATTCTTTAATACCTTATTCTTGTTTAATTTCACTTGTTCATCTCCAATTTGAAGGATGAGGTTGTCTTTATGGACATCTACCAAAGCTTTTCCGGTGGGAAAAAAGCATATATCAAGAATCAGCGAACAATTTTGATCCTCTTCAAAGTATAGTACAACAAAATCCATAAGAATGATAAACTTATCCATTGTTACAAGTACATCCTCTAACACGCCAAACGATTTTTTTATCAACTAATGTACCAATTGAATTCGCATAGATGTTGGCTTTACATCTCTTATCCCCAATTTCCTTACAAAGGCATAAGGTTTATACTTACGCCTAAGTTGCATAAAAATTTTGACAACTTTAAAGTACCAACTATATAGGGTAATGTAAAGATCTTCGGATCTGTCAATTGTGAGGGCATAAGGTTGGTAATTAAAGAGTTGGAGGTTTTTGTCATGGCTACTGTTTGATTATCATCCCATGTCTACTTGGCGGATAATATGTCTGTAAGGAACTTCATATACTTAGGCCTTCGTTTCAACACTTCCATAAAAGGCAAGTAAATTTGTCATTTTTTTAGCTTTTCCACGAACTTTGCAAATGGTACATCTAATTCGTTCTTTTGAAGTCTTTATGGGAATTGTATTTTCGGTGCGTAAGGTGGAGGAGGAATGTATGAAGAGTCCTCATTCTTGTCTTCATCATTTTTCTTCTTTTTTTTAGTCTTTTACAAAGTAATCTCAACTTGTCTTTCAGCTAGTTCTTCTAGCTCTTTCCTACTCATAAGTGTGATAGCCTTACATTGCTTTCTTGGATTTACTTCCATGTTGCTCAAAAAGTTTTCCACACTTCTCTTGCAGAATTCCCTATAAAGTTGACTCATTTGAACCTCTAGGTTGTGAATAAAAGAGTCATGGTCATTCGGTACTTGCTCAAACTTCCCTTTCAGTCTCTTTTGTGCCTCTTCCATGTTTATGAGCTTGTCGATAATCTTGTAAAATTTACAACCCCATCAACTCGACTCATCTTGTTGAAATCTTGGCAGGCCTTGAATTCTCATTTGAGTTCTTGCATTATTAAACCAAAAGAAATCTGGGTGGTTCTGTCACCCCAGATTGTAAGTGTTCCAATAAGGATGATTACTTCCTTTACTGAATTGTGCCTCATTGAAGTTCTCAAGGGCCTTTTAATTCCTGTGATATATTTCCTCCATCATCGTTCTTTCTATCTCTTTTTGACATTTAACTTTTTGGATTCCTCATAGTTGCCTTACGATGTCTAAATTGATGTGTCTTCTATTTTGCACCCAACCTTTCTTCTTCTTTTTTTTTTAAATTCGTGTGATTAGGTACCACAATCACAAGAAGGGTAATAATTTCTTAAAATAAATGAATTCAAAAAATGCTAAACTAATTCCTTAGCAACGATACAAAAAACTTGTTGAGCACCTTCAATTACCTATAAAACTCTCAGAATTCCGCAAGTGTATGGATCATAGTGTAGTATATGATGTGTCAATCCCACGAGAAATTAGTGAACTAATTGAATCCTAATTTTTCTAAGGGCTAAAAATGTAATTAAAATGAAAATAAAAACTAAACAAAAAAGTAAACAATCGAATATGGAGTGACTGAAATGAGAATTCTAAATTAATGTGAGAAATCAATTTTGAGCACCTCCAATTAACAATTGAAATTCAAACAAGGAAGATTAACAAATTATAAGAAAGGGGATTTATCCTATCATCAATGCTAACTTAGTGATTTTTTGTTAATGCAGTGTTAGTCCTAGACCTTCGAAGGGTGGTTTAGTCTCTTTCGAGTTGTAATCACTGAGCCCTAAATGATAAACCCTAATTAAATTGAGTTACTAAATATTTAATCTCTTGATTGATAAAACAACCTATAACCTATTTAGTTCTTAAGCATTCCAATAAACAATCAGGTCCTCACACGAGATCCCTCTCCTTATAATTACCGATTTGATTATTTACGTGGTCTATTAGATTGTTTAATTCTCATTATCTAACCTAATTATTTTGCATTCAGTTCACTCTCTCAATTTATTACCTAAGGATGCAATTACAGCAAATAATCACAACACCCAGCATCATTAACAACAAAAACAACAAGATTAAGATTAAATCAAGTATAAATCCCTAAAGAAGTTAGAACATCCTTAAACTAAGGTTTATCATCATCAATTCCATCTTATACATAAAATGAATGAAATAAAAGATGAAAAGAAGAAAAGATAACTTGGAGGATTAGATGTTGAAGCAGCAATTAAAGCTCGACCTTCTATCTTTTCTTCTCTCTCTTCCTTCTTCCTCTTCCCTAGATTTTTTCCTAAAGTGGCAAATTGAGGCTCTCTTTAGGGTTTCTTTCTTTTTCTTTTATAGTCTTTTTCTATTTAAGGTAAAAATAGATTTTAACTTAGACTAAATGTCCAAAATAGCCCTTAAAACGTTGAGTTTGGAAGTAGTCCTCAGGTTTGTCATCGCATTTTCCACGATCGTGACCTATAGTGCCATGATTGTGGCATTTAAAAATTGCTTCTATCATGATCATGTCCTGTCATACCTACTTCTGTCATAATTGTAGCCAGTCATACTTGCTTCTGTCACCATCATGGCTTTCCCTCCTTGCTTCTGTCATGATCGTGATACTAAAATGTCAATTAAAACATCATGCAACCTACAACTATAATATCCCCACACTTGAATTTTTGCTTGTCCTCAACAAAAACAAAACAAACAAAACACAAACACACCAAATAACAACACACACATATGCAATAATGGTACAATGGTATTAAACATTGATAATTAGTTAGACAATCAAAATTTTAATTATCCTTAAGTAGCTTTTCATGTGAAGTCATGCTATTCATAAAGAGTATAATTTATTAAAAAAACACACTATTTTAGTTAATTTTCATTAACATGAACCTAGCCTTTTGACACGAAGGCAAACATTTGTAATGAATGTCCCCCGATTACTCAAGTAGGTCATGTTTTTATTAAGCGACTTAGTTAGAATGTCATTATAGCCTTTTGACATGAAGGAAAACATTTGTGATGAATGTCCCCGATTACTCAGCTATATCACATTCTCAATTGGCTACTAGCTTTATTTATAACCTAATTTGTTTTAAAAGGACCAGTGAAATAGTTATTTATTAAAAAAACACCATTTTAAAAAATATTTTCTTGCCTACCTCATTTCTTTAGCTAATCATTCTCATGAAAAGATACTAATGATGCTACTTATTCGATTGACCTAAAATTATAAATGAATGTGTCAAATTCCTAGGGTGAACGAACTAACATCATATCCTAATTAACATGCATATTTAACCAAAGCAACCTAGGACACTAATTTACAAGCTAATAATATTAGCAACCCAAAAGACTATGTTCAAAGCTAAATCAATTCTGTTAAGTCCTAAACGTTGACATATTCACATGAGTCACATCATGAAATCCTAAATGAGATTTAATATATATAGCATGCAAAATTCACACTAAAAAAAGATAAAATGCTTACAACCCTCCCCAAACTTAGACAACACATTGTCCTCAATGTGAGAAAAACAAACAACACGTAAAAGTGGGGAAGTAAAACATAATAACAAGAAAAACAAACAAACAAATAAAGAGATAACGGCTAAGGCATCCAACTCATTGTGGAGATTGAGCTAGCGATGATGTTGTTGTCTAAAAACCAAACATGCTAATTTATGGTCATTAGCTTAACCTTGCATCCTTTGAAACTTAACTCGGATCAATTATAAGTGGTTTAGTTCCACCAGTGTTGCCTAATTTTAGCTTCATACCTTGTAAATGTGCCACAAATCAGAAGATAATCAGAAGAAAAATATTGATAAAATTAAGGAAACCAATTAAGTTCAGTAATGTCCTTTTTACTAACAAACTGTCAATAAAATAGGGAATATTAAAACTCTCTAAATCTTCTATTGAATCCATCAGTTTGTCCTATAAGAGGGTGAGCTGTTCTTGTTCTTCCTTAGTCACCCCTGTCTCCTTTTCTTTGTTCACTTCATAAATAAAGACTTTCGTATCTTCATCAACCTCTATGTCCTGTATCATTTGTTCTTCATTCTCTTCTTCTTTATCTTCTTGAACAAAGACTTCCTTATATTCTTCAAACTCAATCTTTGTTGTCATATGTTGTTCTTCCTTTTTCTTATTTAAAGATTCGACTTCATCAATTCTCATGAAGGAGTTATTCTCATTCGAATTTTTTAATAAATTTTCATGTTTAATTTTACTTATTCATCTCTAATCCGAAGGATGAGGTTGTCTTTATGGATATCTACCAAAGCTTTTCCGGTGATAAAAAAAGGTATACCAAGAATTAGCGACATTTTTTATCCTTTTCAAATTTTAAGACGACAAAATCTACAGAAATGATAAACTTGTCCACGTTTACAAATACATCCTCTACCACGTGAAATGGTTTCTTTATCAATTGATCTACCAATTGAATAAACATAGATGTTGGCTTCATATCTCTTAGCCCCAATTTCTTAAAAATCGAAAAAGGCATAAGATTTATATTTGTACCTAAGTTGCATAAACATTTTGAAATCTTTAAATTACCAACTATATAAGGTATTGTAAACCTCTTTAGATCTGTCAATTATGAGGGCATATAGATGGTAATTAAGGAGCTGGATGTTTCCATCATGGCAATAGTTTGTTTATCATCCCAAGTTTGCTTAGTGGATAATATGTTTGTAAGGAACTTCGCCTACTTAGGCCTGCATTTAAACACTTCCACAAAAGATAAGTAAATTTTCCTTTTTTTAACTTTTCCATAAACTTTGCAAATGTTACATCTAATTCGTTCTTCTGAAGTCTTTATAGGAATGCTAACTTCGGTGCGT